>RJWM01048302.1:0-11536 GCA_004363535.1 Dasyprocta punctata
AAATAAGACAGTGATTCACCAGCAAAATAAGATCTTACCTGTGGAACAGCATCTGATGTTTTTTTTGGAGTTTCCAAAATAGCAGATTGAGATTCTGGATAGGAAATGAAGCAGACAGTCAATATCTTAAAAGACAGAGAGAGAGAAAAAATTCTCCAGTCAAAAAATAAAACTTTTAGTAAAATAGATCTTTACAAAAATATCCAGTCTCTTCCAATTATGACACAAACAGATTATGAGAATGTAAAAGCTTTTCAGGATATAACAATCATATAATGACACTCATCATTATTTTAGAAAACTGGAAGAGTCCTATTCTCTTCTTTGCACATAACCATGGCTATTTTTCTCAACAGCTAATTTTTATATTGTGTTAGGAAATCCTAACAATAATGGAAGCCACCTTGCTCTTAAAGGATGGCATTTCACAAGCCTTCTATAAACTAGTGACAAATCACCTCTGGTCTCCATGAGCGGGAAGGAATATTGCTACCAACAGAAACTGAGTAATGAAGCACTTTGTTCCTTCTGAGTTTTTGAGATTGCAAATTCATCATGCTGGAAACCCTAAGGGATAACCAAGTCTGAAATTTTTGTTTAAACTGGAGGACACCTTCTCCTAAATGAAGCTTGCATGTAAATCAAAAAGTAAATAAATAAATAAATAAATAAGTAAATAAGCAAGCAAGCTTTCAGGAACCCCCAGAGTTCCGTGGATCAGAGTGTGAAAACCACTAATTCTCATCCCTCTTCAGCACTGTAAGTCAGGAGCCCTGGGCCCATAGCATAGTTTGTAGCAAGATGAAAACTCCTGACTGTCACACTCCTCCCCTTGAACTGCCTGGCCTGAAGACCAGGCAACAGACACAAGATGCAGCAGTTAGTAGCCATGATCGTGGCAACAATCCCAACTTGGAAACACAGGAGCTGCCACTGTGCCACAGAAAAATGGTCGATGTTTGAATTCTGATACATCATGTTCTTCCACGAATGAAGATGGGCTTTAACATTAAAATTTTCCTAAATGGAGTCAACTCTATATTCTACCTATTTACTTAAAAGTCAACAAAAGATAACTGCCAACAAAGGATATTCACACTCAGGAATTACCTATGTAGCTGGAAAACACAGGCCAGTTTTACCCCTTCTAAAAAAATACACACAAGCACACGTAAGTACTTTTGATAGGAAACACAGTTCATCCATTTGAAGACATTTTACCTCCAGATCTTATGGAAGTTCAGAGATGCGGGACACTGTCATCTCACCCTTTCTCCCTCACAGAACCCCTGTATGAGCTCAATAGAACATAAAGTATTTGGACAAAATCGAGATGCAAGTCAATAACACATCACACACAATCTCTTTTCTTAGGAACCATAAGAGTCATTTCTTTGAGATATTAGAGACCAGAAAAATAGTACTTTTCAGAGTGACTGTTGTTTTCAATCTCCTGGATACTAAAGATGATACAGAATTGCTCACATTTCCTGTCTACTTTTAACCTAAGGGATAAACTCCAAATCAGCTCTAAAAACTGCTGTTCTTTCTGAGATGTGTTTCAGGGTGCTAGGCTATCTCAGCTGTACTTTACCATTTCATCCTAAATCTGTTCTGGTTTGATCCATTTTCCTTTGTGATTCTTATGCTCACAATATAAATTTATAAGCTGTTCAGATGTTTTTGGAATGAAGGTAGGTTATTACATATTCAGCCAGCATGTAAATAATTTTTTTAAGGTTTCTAGTGAAAATATTTCAGCTGTTTCTACCAGATCCATACATGCATATGGGCACCTGCATGTGTTTGTATGCATGCACTTTTTTTTTTTTGAGTGCTAGGGATTGAACACAGGGCCTTGCATGCTAGGCAAGTACTCTATCACTGAACTATTACCCCAGCCCTATCTGTATATATATGTATTTTTTTTCTCTTATTTTCTATGCCTGCACTATCTTTCTAAAATCAGTCCTCTGGCAGGGAGCATAGTTCTCTGCCCAACTTGTAAGGGGACTCGGATTTGATCCTCAGCAATGAAATCAATCATGTTTGATCTCTAGGCTATGTGAATTTCTGGAGAAAGATGAAGGAATTGATTTTCCATGGATGACATGAGAAGGAGCAAGTCCCTGTTGATATCTACACACCTTGCTTATGGTGTCAACAAATTTGGTAACTCAAATTAATTATCTCTTTGCTTTTGTGTCAATCAATTGAATGATCTTTGACACTTGGAATCTAAGCCCCTAAAATGGCCCAGGAAGTGTTTTAGCACACACAACTCTCCCTCCAATCTTGCATTCATATATCGAGTAGATATTTTACATATTTAAGTTTTTCCAATGAAAGATCTTCATTTATTCACTTAAATATTTAAGTATGAAGTATGTGCCAAAAGCTCTTGAAATACTTAAAATCGACAGTAAGACAAGTATACATAAACTGATAAATTGAAATACATAAATAATTCAAATGATGTTAGTATGAATAAAATGTCGCAAGACTCCAGAAAGAATACTATGAATGGGTAGATGCATGACACAAGAAAGTGAAGAGAGAAAGAAACCAAGACAAAAGGAAAGATTTTCTTCTGATCAACTTTACCATCACAATGGACCAATGGAGCTAATTACGTCCTAACTTTCTTTTCAGCTAGGCTTATCCTTCCACGAGGCATTCCATAGACTTAAAATATCAGTTGGTACACCTTAGACCCCTCTGCAAAAATGGTGTCAACTGCACAGGGAGCCAGGAGGAAAGCAAAGGATTCGGAGGAATCTGCAGTCCTTCTACAACTCATTGGTGAGAAAATGGTCTGAGATTTCACTCTAGCCTCAATATTTCAATCCATATAAAGAAAGGTCAATTCTTTCATAAGTACATGAAGGTAGAGGAAAAACTCTTCTATAGAAGGGATTATGGAAAAACTAAAGTGAGATACACAAGATAGGCCAAAGAGGTAAGTACCACAAATCTGAATTATCTGGACATGTGAATTACTAACCAAAGTTTTATGTAAAGTGAGGGGAAAAGAGTAAAAAAGAAAGTTCTCAGTTTTCTAAAATGATCCTGAAAGTCCTTCCCCTTCAATAAGAAAAAAAGTCATTGAACTCTTATTTAAAATTGAAAGGGACCATAAGCTGCACTTAACCATTTGATCATTATGTCACTATCCAATAAGGTGCAGCCATCAGTTAAGTATACTATTAATAACTGCACTGTCAAACTTCCCAGTTGATAAAAGACATGAGACTCTCTGTGAACATTTTCTCTGCAACACTGACATTCTCACTCTTGGAACTGACTAGAAGAGAGAGAACCGCACGGCTCCTTGGTAATGAGAATGACCACAAAAAGATCTTTCCAAATGCATGCCATGAGGTCACAACAACAAAAGTCCAGGAAACACCCTTCAATCCCTTCGGACTGAAGAACGCTTTATGGCTGCTGGAGTGGGTGCAGAACGCACTACATTGAATTACTTTCGACTCACCTCCATCATCCTCTTCAAGAACGCATATTTTAAAAAAAGACAAGTTATCATATTAAAAATTACTTAATCTGGCATTTTGCAAGCTATATCGAATAATGAAAAAAAAATCTCTAATCCAACTATCATATTCAAACTAAAATTCCGATGACTATTTTCAATCAACTCTTCATTAAGTACTTTTCCAATATATATGACCAATAGCATAATGTGTTTCATAACCTTTTAAAGTACCCTAAACTTTAGCATGTGAGATACAATATTTCAGTTAGAAAGGTTGAGAAAGAGGGCGGGGCATTTAGCTCAGTGGCATAACAGCCTGCCTAGCAAGCGCGAGGTTGTGAGTTTGATCCCTGGTACCAAAAAAGAAAAGAAAAAAGGTTGAGAAAGACACTGTAGGGAAGGAAAAACACCAAAATAACATCATAATCAATGATGCAAAATTGTTCACAGCATATGAACAATTGTTAAAAAGGGCTCTTAATTAGATCCGTTAAATCTACTGCATCTATACCTGTGAATCTTAATAAATCTTAACATAAATAGTGTATATGTAAAGAGATTGATACATTTAGCTGTATGCTTTTTCTTTTAAAACTAAAAGCACTTTTACTCATTTGCTTTATTATCGGGTGCTATTAGGTTGGAACTCCCTCGTCTCTGAAGATCTTTGAGGAACATGACTAACTGCTCTCTGAGTGCTTTAATAAACAGCATGGAACAAATGTTCTATATTCTAGCTTTCATCTTCCACTCATTTCAACAAGTAGTGCTTAAATACTAAGCAGTGTTTGAAAAGCACTGGACATTCAAAAAAGGACACACAGGGCCAAGGTTAGGCCTCCACGGTGCACTGGTGGGAAACAGACAGGAATAAATACACTTCCCTGGGCCCCGACTGGGATGAAAGCAAGAAGATGGGTTGAGCTCAGCAAATCTTTGACAAGATGGGTCACTGTTGGTTTTAAAGGGAACTTACAAGAAAGATAATAAAAAAATAATTATAACAGCAATAGCAAACATTCTGAGCAAGGCACTGCATTCTATGTTTAATACTTTTCATGAACCCATAAAATCCTCAAAATAGCCCTATGATAGTATTCTTGTCCCTATTCTATAGGTGACTAAACAGAGTACAGTATTTAAGAAATTTCCTAAAGTCATACAATTGATAAGTGATGAGTCCAATCATGCTATTAAGTGATTCTTTTTTACTACAAGCCCAAATTAAGTTTCCAGTGACAATCTTTCTTTCAGTAAGCCAACGAGGGTGTGGCACAGAGTCGAACTTCTTAACTCTACACCCAGGCTACCATTTATGAAAGTCTGCTGTGATGAGATCTGTGCACAGTGATGATTCCCTTCTATTTACTCTGCACTCATATATCAAGAGTCAGTGTTTATTCCTGACCAGCCCACCAAGAGAAAATTAACACTTTATGATGTCAAAATGAATGAAAAGCAAAAGATAGAGCAAACAAATTCCATAAAGCATTGTTACACCAATATGGTCGCCAATTCTGTGTGACACTACGAAATATTTCCCTAGAATCAGGCTTAGAGATCATCATTCTACTGAGCTCCTCCAAATAAAGCCAATGCTAATCTCGTGTTATCTTCCCATCCAACATCAAAAAATACTTTAAGACAATAAAAAGAACCCATAGAAAAAATAAAAAGAAAAATTTTTATTGCAAAGAGAAAAAACCAATAAAAATAATGATACAAATTTCAAAAGATGTTGTTGGGCCAAGAGGCAGCAACCAGCAGCAAGCCCGCCTGCCTCCTTGGTGAGTTTGTGGGACCACGTGAACCTCAGGGAGAGAACTATGTGCCTTCCGAGACCCCTCCATGTTGGGCCGAGAGGCAGCAACCAGCAGCAAGCCCGCCTGCCTCCCTGGTCAGTTTGCGTGACTGTGCAAACTCCAGGAAGAGAAAGAGAGGAGCGTCCCATAGGCCTACTGGTGTGTGGGCTATGAATGAAGGACACCCCCACATAAGCATCCTGCTTCCTTAGAGGACCTGCTACGTTCATAGCAACTGAGGTATATAAAGCAACTAAATGCTTGTATTGTTAGTATTTTTTCAGGCCTCGGGCCCGCAGTCTCAGCATTTCTTGGGTAGATGACATTGTGTAGTGTGGCAAATATGTGGGATTGTCCTCTGTCTTGTCTTTGAGCCCCAATATTGTTCTCATTGTTTTGCTTAATTTTAATTTTTGTTTCCTTTTTTTTTCTTTCTTTTTTTTTCTTTTCTTTTCTTTATTTCACATCCTGTTTTTATTGGTTTTATTGTGTTTTTGTTTTTGGTTTGTTTTTGCTGTGCCTGATGGAATGGTCAACTATTCCGAAAGTAACAAGATACAATGTAGTAGCTTTTGTTTTCATAGTATCTCTCTTTGAAGCTCTATGCCAGTTCTACTGCTTTGTTTTGATTGTTCTGTTATCTTTTGTTGGATTTTACTATCTTTGAAATAAAATAAAAAAAATTTCAAAAGAAGATAGAGTAACAATGGTTGATACATTGCATATTGTTATCTTCAAAGTAGTTGCTCATATTACAAGATACAGGCATGAAAAATTGGTCAAACAATATTGGCACACAAGAAAAACTTTAAAGAAAAAATATGATATCTGAATTTTATATTTTTTAAAGTTATTAGACTTGAGAGTTAATGAAAGTTCTATCTTGCTAAGACAATGATTTAGAAATCCAAAGAAAGCAGTTAAGTGATGAGGACATTCAGAGCAAAGTGAAAGGGCAGAAAAGACTCTCTAGGGCCATCTTAGCTCAAATAGGAGGTGGAGTTTCAGCTTTCAGTAATGGGTCCAGCTGGATGTCTGAAGGGAGAAACATTCAAACTTCAGTGTGCACAGCAATTCCTGGAGGACTCCAGTGTCCTGTCCCCCAACATTCTAACGCAGCAACCTCGAAAGTGAGGAATAAAATTCAACTTCATAAGACTGCCAGTGAGTACTGCAGGTACATATTATGTTACACACGCTCAGAGAACTTGCTGCCCAGAGTCCTACCTGTCTCAGCGTCCTTGGGCCTGCATTCTTCATCAGGAGGTCTCGATGGTGGCCACACAGATGGGACTCGCCTGGGAAACTGGCCTTCTGTGTAATCCAGGGTGTGTGTGGGTTGACTAACCGCAGCCCAGGTATAAAGCTGATCTTGCTAAATATGAAAATTAAAAATATAGACGTGGTTAATTCAGTTATAAGGAAAAAGACTGATAAATTGCAAAATCACTTCTATGCAGAATCTAAATTACTGTCTGACAGGAGTTGTGGCCATTCCCACCTATGACTGACCCAGCAGAGTAGAGATGGCATGTTCATTTACATGGAAATAAATCTTAGTTGGGTAACTTGCTTTATAAGGTGCTATCAGCAGCACCCTTTTTCCATTGTCTATGAGCTCGGTAGACCCAGATTTAAGTGGCAAAATGTGGCAGCCATATCCCAGACATTCCAGGAAGTACAGTCTCCCACCTCATAGCAAAAAGTCTGCATGAAGGGGAAAAGTATAAAAAAAAAGTCTCAACATACACTTTCTTTGATTTCTTCATGGATACTTTAAAATTGACATTTAGATTGAATTAAGTAAAACCTGTCTCAGGCCAGCAGAGGGCTCTACCTCTTGTCATACCGACTTTATACAGAACTTTGGCCAAGCCGTGCTTGGCTCTGACCTCTGAGTCTGCTCAGTCCACTGAAGAAGACCACTAAAAACGCCCACCTTCCTACATAATATTTTCTGTAGGAGGGCTATAAAGATACATTCATCTCCAGTGTCAGAATTTCACACCTCTGCCTGAAGAATTCAAATGGATGGAAGGCATTGGAGTGTGTGTGAGTGAGTGTGTGTTTTAATCTTCAGGACAACCTGAATTGTGTTGATCAGAGTTGCTTTTCATATATTGACTATCAGAAAATTTGAAATAAGCATATGGCCTCCCTGTCACATTTTGGGGTTCCAGAATATATGTTTTTCCTCTTTTTCCCTTTGACTTTATCTCTGACAGTATATTTTTGTTTCCTTTATTGTATCTGTTCTTACTAATCTTTGGACTATGTGTGACTAAAGACATTGTCATAATTAGGGGAATTATATAAAGTCCATTGTTTATTAATTGTAACTTATTCAAATCATTTATAAGATGAAAGACTGAATAAAAAGTAGATTGATAGTAGACTGAATTGAACTCACAATACTTTGGTTTACATTTATCATTTAATTACTTAAAGAATTAGGATGACTCTACAGAATTATTTTGATGTGGCAAAGATAGGAACAGCAATAACTAATCAGAACCATAGCAACAAGCATCTGCCGTGTACGTTATTTTCTAATCTTGGTATGTTTTATGGAGCTGTAGTCATGATTCACATGCTTTTGATATCATATAGAATTCTTTAACTGCATCATCTTCACACTTACATATTTCTGCTACAATCTTCACACACTCAACAGTGCAATATCACCATTTAAGCAGTTCTGGACAGAATACATAAATGCCAAAGCATCTCTAGCTCACTTTAAAAGAATCCTAAAACTAGAAGGGGCTATTAGAATGATAAATACAAAAGAATGATAAAACATCAAAAAGACCAACCCCAGGATAAGCTGGAGTCACTGATGTGTTTAAAGATAACATAAAGTGGGATGGGAATATAGCTCAGCAGCACAATGTCTGCCCAGCAAGTACAAGGTTGTGATTTCAATTCCTGGAACCAGAAGGAAGGAAGGAAGGAAGGAAGGAAGGAAGGAGAAAGAGAGAGAAAGAAAGAGAGAGAGAGAGAGAGAGAGAGAGAGAGAGAGAGAGAGAAAGAGAGAAAGAGACAAAAAAGAGAGAGAGAGAAAGAAGGAAAGAAAGAAAGAAAGAAAGAAAGAAAGAAAGAAAGAAAGAAAGAAAGAAAGAAAAGAAAAGAAAAGAAAAGAAAAGAAAAGAAGGACGTTTTCTCTTGGTCTTGTTCAGAAGAAGCACTAATATCACTATCAAGGAGACTAAATTTTCTTGGGAGGAAGTTAGCATCAAAAGAATGTAAAAACAGATTCTTTTTGAAACAATTCTTACAGAAGCTTTTCCTAAGGAAAACTAAACAGTGATAAGCACAACTATTCATATATTAGACTATTTATTCCAGTGCTACTTACATTCATAAAATATAGAATTTCAAAAAAAAATGAATAGAAAATAATAGTATGCATATATGGTGGAGCAATCAAAAGGTTTTAAAATTACATCTCAGTGGCAAAGCAAAATGGCAACTCGGTAATCCAGTGATTATATTCCCCAAACACATCAGTCTGAACAGATAACCTTACACCACACTACCACCATCACAAGAGCTAAGAAAGCCCGGTGAGGCACTACACTGCCTGACGCTGATACCACGAGAAAAGACGCAGTGAAGGGACACGAAGACTTTCCCGCATCACTGCTCCCCAACTCCAAGCAGAGTAGAGACAGATACCTCTTGCTTGGGGTACAAAGAAGGAGGTAAGTTCAGGCCTTAGATCTGAAACCCAGTACCATGCCTGCCACAGTGAAACGCAGCCCTTAGCGGAGCTCCACAACCCCTTCATCTAGGCCAACACTCAAGGATCACCCCAACTGAAAATACAATAGTTAGGTAGCTAAATGACTATGTGGTTTGAATCTAAACTATTCCCCAAAGGTAAGCTGATAAACTTCTGGAAAGTAATTAGATATGGAGGGCCCTAACTTCATGAAATGGATTAATCCACTGACTGAGATCTTAATTTGATGGCACTAATTGGGCAGTGATGGAAACAGGCAGGGCATGGTTGAAGTCAGTGGATCATGGGGCTGTGACCTTAGGGACACAACTGATCTTCAGTCTTTTCCTCTCTGACTTTTTTCCTTTCTCTCTGCTTCTTGGCTCCTGTGAGGTAAGCAGCTTTATTCTTCCATACCCTTTGTCATGGTGTTCTTTCACATCTGAAGTCCAAAGCAATGCAATCAGTCAACAATGGACTGAAGCTTCTAAAATTATGAGCCAAAATAGAGCTTTCCTCTTCTAAATGGACATTTTCAGGTAGTTGGTCACTATGACAACCAGCTGACTAACACAGGCACTGCCTCCCCAACCTGTCCCCAAACTCAGGCAGCAGATTGGAGACCAGGGTTCCATGCATCGTGAGCACAGGACTACATCAGGGAGCTCATTACTGGGCCTACTGCTTGAGACTTAGCACCAGGCAGAAACCAAAGGCCCAGATATGTAGGCCACAGCTCACAGACGGAGCCTCTACATCTGTCCAGCATTAGGTGAAGACCTGCACCCCAGGAGAACAGACTCAAGGTTTGCCCTGCATCACTGCCAGTCGTGGAGTGGACCTGGACACACTCCACCACCACCACCCTGACTGCGTAGGTCCCTGAGACTCTGAAACTAAGATGAGACCCACTTTAGCCCCAGCCTTGGTGGCCAACGGAGTGTCTGCACCCTCCACCTCACCAGCACAGCTATCTCCAGGCCACTGCTCAAGGAAGGAACCTTTAGACCCACCCAGGCACCAAGTAGAGACCTGCACCCTGCAGGGACAGACTTGTGTTTCAGGATACCTCACTGCCAGCCTCACTGCGGGTCTTGGGTTCTCCCCTGATACTGCTCAGGTCCTTGAGGCTGAGACTCAGATGCAAACCAGCCCTGGTGGCCAAGGGCCTGCCTTCACTAATGTCACCCTAATCTTGAACATCAGAGCATGGAGCAAAACCCCATTTGTTGAGGGTCAAGCAAGACAGAAATAACAGGACTCTGCTGCCTTGGAATTCACGGCTGAGCTGGTGAAGCCTAACACTGGGGAAACCCTAAAGGCCCCCATCTCCAGAGCCTAGACATACAGGAAGAAAGACCAGAACGGAATGAATTAATTCAGTGAATACTGACTTGAGACTCAGTGGCACAGCACCTGCTTACCATGAGTGAGGCTCTGGGTTCGGTACCCAGCCCCACACACAAGAGAGAGCAAATGAATGCGGACACTGTGAACACCACAAGTGCCTGGCAGGATTTAATACAGAAAAAGAATTAAAAGAACAGTATGTAAGCTGGCAGTGAAATTTTTAAGTTAAAGAATCTTAAGATTGTTTAATTAGTCTGGAAACAGGTAAAAAGAAGGTCCCTAGAGGTAGAAAGGGGATTGACAATTGCCTAGCCTAGAAGTTTTGGAGGGAAAAGGGAGCGACTATTAATGAGAAGGGGGCCTCTGCTCAGGATGATGAAAATATCCTGAGTGTGACTGTGGTATTTGCTGCACCATTCTATAAATATAGCAAAAATCATTGAACTGTACACTTTATATGGGTAAATGGTATGATATGTTTATTATATCTGAATAAAGCTATTATTAAAATAAAATGGATATAACAGATTAATAGAAAAGAACTTATCAGAACATTAAGCAGTATATAATATATATGGCATATAAGAATTACAAAATTCAATAGATGTGTGCATATATTTGTTTTTAATTATATGTGCACATATGCTATGAGTACAAAGGTATTTGGTTATATGTAACCTATCTGTATATGGCTCTCTATATGAGTGCACTGAAAAATAATGAAGGACTGTGGAGGTAAGTGATGTTGCATAGAGGAAGAGAGAAGGCAAAATTGTATATGCAAAAAAATTTCAAGTATCAAAAAAAAAGCAAAATTGTGTGTTTTAAAAGATAATCACTAAGGCAGTGCAATGGAAGTGTGTGCCTGTAACCTCAGTTATTCAGGAGACTGAGGCAGGAGAACCACAAATGAGTTTGAGGTCAGCCCGGATAGTATAGCAAGGACGTTCTCTCAAAAAAATTAACAAAACAAAACAAAAGAGTTACTAAAAGAAGAATAAAATTACAGGTTTCAAAATACCTGGAGAGTAAAAGAAAACAGTAAAAAAAAAAAAAAAATTACTACTTGATAAATTAAAAAAAGATCATGAGATAAATAGAAAATATATAACATAGTACTTTAAATCTAAATGTTCAAATAACTGTATTAAATGTAAATGGATTTAG
>RJWM01048303.1:0-11544 GCA_004363535.1 Dasyprocta punctata
GTCCCTGTGCCGCTCGGGCCGGGCGGGGACCCTCGCGGGGCCCTTCTCGTTCTTCTCCAAGGTCCTGGGCTCAGGACCCCGGAAAGCAGTCCATATTGAGTCCTGATCGGTGCCTGTGCCCCCTTTTGCGTTTAATAGAACAAGTTTTACACAATATTAGAAAATATTCATTCATTGTTTACGCGGCCCAGGCAAGCATAAGGAGTAATTCAGTTCTTATGGCAAAATACCTTTGACTTAGTACATAGTATCACCCTTACTTTAGTGCTGAGGAAACTGAGTTTCTGAAATCAATTGACTTGTCTACGTCATGTGCTGAGCGTTGACAGTACTTGGACGAGGGCTGAGGCTGACTATCAGTCCACCCACCGACAGCACATGTTCTGAAATTCTGCCAGTACTGACCAATAAAAACACAACAGTGTGTCTTGCATCAATTTACCTTGTACAGCATTAAATCTGACATAATTGCAGAAGGCCGAAGCGCACCTGGGCACCCTCACAGAGGTCAGTGTCACCCTTCAGGGTCCGCACTTCGTCTCTTGACACACGTCAGGTCCCACTGGGAACCTCTGGCACCATCAGTTTTCTGATCGTCTATAGCATGTCACTGGCTTTTTCACTCCCATGAGGTATGGTACTTGATTCTTAGAAAAAGAAACAAAAGGGGAATAAAAAGAAATACGTTTCTGGGAAAATAAGAAACGGATGGTTTGAACGTTATTATCGGCTGGGTGTATGTCACCACTCTCCTGCTTTCCACGGAATGCGAGCTGTCCTGCTGAGACGCTTTGGGATGGGAGGTCTTTCCTGTGTCCTCTGAAAGCACACATGCACTGAGTGACCTGTCCTGCCCCTAGTTATGCCTGGAGGCGTTGGCCTGCCGTATCTCTGAGAGCTGCATCAGTCACACACGTGTAATGTTCTATAACTAGGATGGGTTAGTCATTCAACAGCAACCCATCTGTTGCTCTGGCCTCACAATGAAAACACAGTATCTCACAGGGCAAGCAGGACTGAGTGTTTCAGCTCAGGACTTTCCTGAGAGAGTAGTTTCCCTAAGTTTCCATAATTACCATTGTTTTATAAGGTTGAATTAAACTAATGTTCACAAAGATTATAAATATAATTTCAATACTAAATCTTATTTAAAGGACTGTGGTGTCATCCTGATCAGACACAAGAGATTTGGTAATTCCAGGTGTTTTGCCCACCTTGTAACTCTCTTTCCTTTTCTGGTAAGCAGAAATTGTTGTCAGTTCTGTGTTTACCAGATAAATACAATTAGAATCCATGAGGCAGAGAAGAGACTGTACTTTTACTTCTGAAAATGTCTTTTCTCATCCAAAAACATACATTGCAGGAAAACGAGCCTCTTTAGCAAACTATCTGTATGCAGACAACTGAAGTGAGCCTATATCTCTCAACTTGTAGCAAACTCAAATCAAAATGGATCCGAGATCTCAGTATTAAGACAAACACACTTAATCTAGTGAAAGGCAAAACACGTAAAATTCTTGAAGTCTTTGGTATAAGCGAGTGCTTTCTAAATAGAACTCCAATTGTGCAGCAAGTAACAGAAAGAATCAACAGACGGGTGTATATCAGACTAAACTTCTACATGGCAAAAGAGATAATCAACAGTGAAGAGATAACCCATGAAGTGTGAAAAGATGTTTTCAATCTATTCCTCAAACAGCACACCAATATCTGGAATATATAAAGAATTTTTAAAAATTGACAGCCCAAAGCAAAAGGCCCAATCAAAAACTGGGCAAATGAAATGAATAGACACTTCTCAGAAGAAGCACAATTGGCCAGTAAACAGATAAAAATCATTCAATATCATGGGCCGTTAGACAGTTGTGAAAACAAAACTAAGATTTCATCTTATATCAGAACAGATGTCAATCATCAAGAAAGTAAATAATAATAATTGTTGGCATAGCTCTAGTGTAAAAACCCTTTGATACAATTAGTGGGAATGTAAACTATACAACCACTATGAAGATCAGTATGGAGATTCCTCAAACACTACAAACAGAAATGGTCCTGTCTAGGTATCTTTCCAAATGAGATAAAGATATCACATTACAGTGACACAAACATTTCAGTGTTTATAACAGCACAATTCATAGTAACTAAATCTTGAAAACAGACCACATGTCTATCAATAGATGAATGCATAAAAAGATGTGCTATCTATACATAATGAAACACTACACATGTATAAAAAAGGATAAATTTGAGATGCTTGCAGAAAAATGGATACTTCTTGAAAATAGTATATTAAGTGAAATAAATCAGACTCATAGGCTTAAATACCACATGGCTTCTCTTATTTGAGTAATCCAAAGTATAAATAAGGAGCAAAATAAAAGATCAATAAAAGGAAACAGAGAGAATTTTTGCAAATGTGAAGAGAATCAGGAGACCAAAGGTGAGTGGAGGGAGAGGGACAGGGAATGTAAAAGATTTCAGAATCACCATGTACAAGCACCAAGTACACACACTATAATCATTATATACCACAAACACAATCTAAAAAATAATAACAATTAAAATAGGGAAAGGAGATCTAGAAATGGAGGGAGGGAGGGAGCAGGGGGAGAGGAATAAAAAGAATAAAGATATGATGACATCTACCTACTCCCTATGATGAATACTGTGGGAAGGCAAATCACACCTTCTTGTGAGCCAGGGTCAGCCATGGGAAACAGGAAGATAATCAAGAAGCCAATCTATGCCTTCCTATGTGCCAGGGCCAGCCATGGGGAAGACGAAGAGTATCAAGAAGTCAAACCATGCCTTTCTGTGAGTCAGCCAGTGCAGGGACTGAAAAGCCAGTACACCCCGACCCCCCATGCAAGTAACTGGCTGATTTGGAGGAACTCAGGCTAAGGTGACAGTAACTGAAGTAAAAAACATAACTTAGTGCTTGTATTGTTTGATTGACTTTGCAGGCTTCAAATTGGTAGACTGAGCATCTATTCGGAGGATAACAATATGCATCATAGCAACTGTGAGGGATTTTCTTGTTTTTGCAATCCAGTGTTTTGTTCCATTGCACTGTTTTGTTTCATTCCTGCATCTGTTAACCTGAGCAACTATTTTGAAGGTAACAATATGCAATGTAACAACCATTGTTAAATCATCTTGTTTTGAAAACCTGTGTAGGTATTACTGCTTTTTGTTGCTGTTGATATTGTTGTCCTCATTTTGCTTTTGTTGTTGTTTCTTTGTTTCTTGATTTTTCTGTATTTTCTTTATTCTCTTTTTAAAAATCACATAGTGTGGACATGTCCTAATACATTTTTAAAAAGGACTTTTCTGTTCTGATTAAATTAGATGATTAATCTGATTTGTTTGTCTGTTTTGTTCTCAGTATGAATTAATCCAAGATCCAGGTTTACTTTCCTGGGCCAAATGCCTTCTGTGTTTCTCTTTCTCTTGCACTCTATGAGCCTCAAAATTTCTTCACAGAGGGAAATATGGGCAAGTGTGAAGACACGGAGCTTCCCTCTCTAAGACCCTGGTCCTCTGTCTACCTCTCTCCTGTACTCCTCAGGGCTGCCTCAGCCAACACAGGTGGCAGCAGAGGACGGAGGCTCCCAAGGGTGACTGTCATCCCCAGACAGCACTGCGGTGCAGGCAGTGCTGAGTACATGGAGTTTGCTGCTGAGTAAAGCCAGGAGCAGTTAGGCACATGCTGAGCTGCCCTGGACCAGTTCTAGGTGAATAGCTGGTCTGGGGTGCAGCGGGCAGGCTGCACCAATTCTGTTCCTGATGCTGCAACAAGTTCTTGGTGTCCTTTCTTGGTATTATTGTTTGCCTGAATCTCTCTGTGTAAATAATTTGTAACTATTGCATCTTTGTAAGGCACTTCATCAATTTTGGGGGCATCTGCCTAATGAAATATGAGAAAGGGGAGAAAGGAGAGAGGGTGGGAGGCTGATGTCCATTCATTCCTTTGTTCAGAAACAATTGTTAAGTAAATAGTACGAGTTAGTAGGTCAATTTTCATAAAACATAATTTAAAAGTAAAGTTTACATCTCAGTGGTGTGCTATCTTATAAAACAAAAGTCAAATAACTTTTCAGAAAGATCTCTTCCCACACACGTGGAACTGTCTCAGCCCCCCCACCCCACCCAGGGCTCTGCTTCCTGCCTGCGCACAGCGTCCTCTGTTCCTGCAAGCTGCTCATCACTAGAAGTCAACACGAATGGTTGCTCCCAGGTGGGCACACAAAAACAAATTTTAAATGAAAAGTTGACTTCTGTTTCATATTTTTCTTACTGTACTTTTCATATAATTGATAATAATGTGATCATGATAGACTGAATTCTTGTTCCTAAGTCGTTTCTCCAATGGAATAATGTTCTGTTTTTACTGGGTCATCTGTATTTCCCAGTCCTTTCCATCCTCTGGGTCAAAGCCTGCTTGAAGTCCGGAGCCAAACTGCTGAACTGATTGAAAACCAACCTACCCCGAACTAACACCCATGCTAAGGAGTGAGATCAAAATGCATGCAGTGGAAATTCATTGATATTTTGAGGTGGTTTTTCTAATTAGCATATTTTAGCAGCACATAACTTAGAACACAAATTTATTGATTGAGAACTCAAGATAAACACTTTATTTACTCATGACTTTACAATGTCCTATTGATTGAATTAACGGCCTATTGGTTGAACTATGATGCCAAAAAAGGGGACTGGGAAGTGTGCCCCATCTTCAAGAATCTTAGAATTCAGGTAGGTTAGACAAGAATCACATGCATGTGGCTGTCACACAAACAGCAATGTACTTTGTCAGGAGACTGCTCACACGGAGTACTGTTTTCTAGTGAAATGAAAGCAGTACAGTATTCTTACTTGAGGAAAGAAAAAGCAAATTTTGTGAATCTTTGAAAAGCAACTGGAGTGGAGTTTTGAATGTGCACAGAATTTCAGCAATCAAAAGAAGAGTGGACGTAGAAGAATGGAAGCTGGCCATCTGGAAAAATCGAAAAACTTCTGAAGATAGATACTTGAAAGCATGCAAGCCTGGAATCTCTAGAATCCTAGGTTTTAGTGTGAGAGTAAGTGAAGTATGGTATCATGGCACAAAGAGGGAAAAGTTGGTAGACAGTCATAGTATTTTTCATTTCAAATCAAGTAACTTTTTATTTTCTTGATTAGACATAAGTGAGAGGCAAGTCTGTTATTCAATTTGACCTGCCCAGCTTGCTTGATATCGAAGGAGCTGAGAGAAAGAGGGGCCGGCTGCACAGCCCTGGCTCTGCTTCTGCTCCCCTCAGAAGCAGGGTGGGATGCACTTTTCAGACCAGCACTTCCTGAGGGTGTAAAATTCAGGATGAGTCCACTTTCTGGGGTCCCTTTGTGGAGGTGAAAGCGAGGCCAGCACAGAGAAACTCCATCCACCGAGCAGTTTCCTGAACCTTCAGTCCCTTGCCATGAAAGCAAGACTTCCTCTGACTCTTGCAGTCTCTCTGTAAGTGATAAAGTTGCTCTTTGCCTCACTGTGGGAGTGTTCGGGGCCACCAGACATTTATGTTTAGCAGAAATTATAGCCCAAGATGCAGTGGTTGGAGTGGTACTGAGCACAGAGTGGAATCGCTTGGCAGAAGCCATTTCAAGGTCACAAAGAGACAAAATAATTCATTCCTGACATATCCGGAGAAAAGAGTTTTATACATGACACATTACATTAGGCTAAAACCCTGTGCAAAAGGTATAACTGAAATGCAGATTAGATAAATGAAATTTCTGTTATAGGAGAACTTATTCACATATATTTTCAGTGGATGATTAGTACCAAGTCATTTTGATTGCAGAGTCTATTCAATGCATTTAAAAAGTGATATAACAGCTTTAAAATGTCTGTTTTTATAGTGTTGGATGTTACATCCAAAGGACTAAGTGAATTGGAAACATTTTAGGTGTGACTTTAAATGTATAAGTGGTTTGATCAATTATCAAAATTTAAGGGCTCAGATCAGAGATGAAAAATTTTTCTCATTTCATAAAATGTTCTATTTTTTGCTTTTGTTCTGCCATAATAAGGACCGAACCTAGTATCTTACACATGATGGACAATCACTCCACCACTGAGATACAACCCCAACACAAACAAGTTTTGGAAATGCTATATAAACAGCACATCCCCATTTGCCAATGTATAGTAACACTTTAGAAGACATAGAAATTACTGTATTAATTTGTTTCACAAAATGATTTCCCATGTTAAGTCAAACGATGATTTTCAATATCCAGTTCAGTGCTTCCCTGAAAATACATTTCAGGGAAAATTTCTAAAAGAGTATGGGTCAACAGTTTCTTATTTTAAATATTGATATACAGAAATTTTCTTTGGGAGTTTGAGGAGAAACAAAACTCCTCTGATTTCTATCGTGATTAAAAGTTCACTGAATTTTACTAAGTAAAAGCAAAGGAACTATAAATTCAAAGTCCAACAGTACGATTAACTTGATCAGTAAAGGAGATGGAGAGAGGAATATTGGCAATGGGCGGCTAGGACAAAGTTCATGCAACCAATAAGTTGAGAAATAATAATTTGAGATAAAAATTACTTGGGATAAGCAAATGCAAACATTAACTTCTTATTTAAATTATTAATGTATTCAAAATATGTTATAAATGTATGCTTTTCACTTAGATGTGTTAAAAATATATGGTTTTTCTTAGTTAGCTTATAAAATTCTTAAGCACCAATATAAATTCCATTTACCAATTGCTTAAGTTTCCAATTGAGATTTTTAACTTTAAGTAGAATTTTCTAGCTAATATTTCAGAGGTAATTTCAGAACAATTTTTAATAAAGGATATTTAAATCATATGTACATGATCTAATATCTCAAACTATTCTTAAAACATTTATTTTTAAAGTAGAAGTACAGAGACATGAAGATGCGGAAGACCATCAGTAAAGCAACACACAAAAAAGGATCCAGTGGAGAGATTCTTGAGAATGAAAGAAGGCTGAAAAATATCTAATTTGGACTCTTGGAATTACTCAAGAGGATACTATAGGTATGGCAAAAGAAAACAAAGAAAAAAACAAAATAATTGCTTATCAAATTATTAGAGAATGAGAGAGATTATTGGAATGTGAAATCATTATTGCTTATAATAAAAATTTGCTAAGGTTTCTTCAGTAACAAAACGTCATCTTCTGAGGCTTTTCTCGGTTGGACCCAGAACTCTTTCCAGGGCCCTCTCATTCCCCTTCTCCCCAGCTGTTCCCCAGCTCCCCCAGGGCATAAAGCACTACCACAACTCGGGGTGACTTGGCTCTCCTAGCTTTCAGAAAGTCACATTCTCAAGGATTTCCTCAACCCCTCATTCTCTCTCTTTTCTGTTGGTTCCAGATTCCTTTCCCTACTCACTACACTTACTAACGTCCTCCTGCTTTGCATCCCAGCGTCCTGTCTTCTCGCTGTGTGTTTTCTCTTTGGGTCTCCTCACAGCCACCTGAGGGTGCCTTAGGTCTTCACGCCGTGTCAGGGTTCAGTCCCGAGCCCCTTGCTCGCCATCTCCTTTCACAAGACTTCGTGCACCTCCATCGCACGGCTGATGTCACGCTGTTGTGCTGAATGACCAGAAAGCAGCCGCTATGCTAGGCTTCGGGAAGGCCTTTGCTTGTCGGAGGGTGGAGAATAAATCCCACAAACAGCGAAATGTTGACAGCTGCACAGCATGTCGCCATCTTCCCCTCAGAGTGAACAAGGAGATGCATCCGGCCCCTCCTGCAGTTCGCGGGGAGAGACCGGGAGGCGGCACCCTCCTTACCTGGGTGTGACGTCCTTGCAGACTCCTTCATCCTTTACCAAGTCACCCAAAAGGCTGCGAGTCTTGAATGCAATCAAATAGGAACGTAGTGTAAGGCCGAGAAACAGCATCTTGGGTCATAGTTCCAGAATAACAAATAATACTGAATGTGTCCACGGCAGTTAAAGATGCTTTTTGAAACCGTTGTCAGACTCTGAGAGATGAGTCAGAATCCAGATTCTGGATTTTTGAGCAACCCCCCCCCCAACCCGGCCATCCCCTTCGAAAACTGTTCTTTGTATAAAGAGCTTTTCTGTCTTCTTACTAGGGTTCTGTAGTAATTGCATGCTTAACAATGGACCACCAAGTTACCAGGCAACCTAGCTGTGCATCGTGAATGGGAAGCTGTCTGATCCACCAGGCCTAAAGCTGGATGTGCCCCACAACTCACCATCAGATTTGCAGCAGACTCTGAGGCGCCCACTAAATTAATGCTTACGTGACACAAATTTCCATGACCATACCCTAAATTGTCTAATTCCTCTCCACTCACCCCTGTGACCTTGTGAGTCATTTCCTATAATAAATTAAGAGAGGAAGAGAAAACACGTGCCTGGTTTACAGAATTCTCTGCAAGAGGTGCAGGCACCACCTGGAAATGGTACTTTGTTCTGTGACATCCCTGAAATTACAGTGATAACAGAATTCCGCCCAGGGAGGAGACCCTGGGCTAGTGGCTTTATGATTTCCTCAGAGGATAAATGGCCCAAGTTATGAGTCACGATGAGGAGAGGAGGAGACAAAGCCAAACAGCTTCAGGCTGCGGGATGGAGAGGTCAGTGGACCAAAGAAATCATAGAATCTGGACAGTGGAAGCAAAATTGCAGAGACACTAAGGAGAGATGTGCAGAGATGAAAAAGGTCATCCCGAGGGGTCTGGAGGGAGCTTGAGCCGCGTCTGCACCAAGCGCAGTTCTTCTCACATTATCTTTAGTGGACAATGCTTTGTAAAATAATCTATCAAAACCTAAAAATTTAACCCACAAATTGAACAGCATTGCTTTCGTGTACCAAGTTCCCATATCTGAGGAGGGATCCAAGAGTATGGTGGCTGATTGGATTAAAATAATACTTATCTGGAGTCAGTCACTGAAAAGATCTTTGTGTCTGCAAAACAAAGGACAAATCCAATTTCTAAACCCTGTAATAAAAGTTTTAATGGCTCACTGTTCAGTAAAAACATAGATGGTTTCACTTCATTTTTTCCTTGGCCGTTACAATAATTAAAATTTAAAACTTAGATTTCTCATTAAAAAATAGAGAGAGGTATAAATATTTATAGAGTCCACCTCTTGTACTTGGGTAAACATTTCAAGAAAAATGGAAGTTAATAATAAAGATAATTCAATAGTAGTGTGCCTTTAATTTTTTTCCCCTGCTTAACATGCTTGTAACATACATATCTTCCACATTTCTCTAGCTTTCAGACAACCTCTTGCTTACCCATGTTTTTATTAAAATAAATGTCATATATATATATAACGTTTATTAAAACAAATACATATATACATATATATATATATGTATTTCTGACAGCTCTGCCAATGTGTCTTCTGCGTTCCAAAAACCTATGTTTGCAAATTCATACAATGTCCACTTCTGCCCTGAGCCACAGCGGCACACTGATGCCCAGCCCCGGGCTCCCTGTCTCCTTCGGATCAGTCAGGCTGAGCCTCCTGGTCCCTGGAGAGGCAGGGCGGCCCCCCAGCCCCTCAGCCTGAAGCAGTGGTAAGAAGACGCAGCTTTGGCCCCCACAGCCCTTAAGAATAAGAGATCAAAGTGGGAGTAAAAGCAAGACAGGAGAAGTAAGGTAAAAAACAGACAAGAAAAATCGTATTTTAAAATTGAAGGTTTCATTACCCCAAACCAGCAAAGTATTAAGGTCCCTAAAAACAATAAGCCCTGTCCAGTCATTCTTTTCTGTAAATGGGCTGTGAGGAGAGCATCCCTTCCCGCCTGTGACCTAGGCCTTCACTTCGCGGATGGCAGCAGCTCAGTCACCTGATGCCTGTCCCCTGGGAATGGCCCATTGCCCTTCCCTGGCAGAGAGGGCCATAGCTTTTCTCCTTAAATCAAATCATCTCTTTTCACAGATTCACAAGTTCAGTGGATTTCCACAGCAAATCCTCACAAATATACTCAGTTTGAGGTTATAAGTGTGTTTCTGTTGAAGATCTGTACTCAATTTTTTACATTCATACTTTTAAAAATCTGCCTAATCAAAAACTTTTAAACAGTTATCACACTAAAAGACACACTGGCATCAATCACCCCCGAAATATTTTCCCTTGCTGCAGACAGACTTATCTCATCATTCTTGTTTCCTAAAGCAGTCCTGAAAGTTTCGTGTCTTTAGAAAATATAATCAAAAATATGGTGAATGCTGCTGTGTCCTGCAATTCAACAGAAAGAAAGGCTTGCAAAAATATGATGCTGTGTCCTCACTCACCTTTTTCCCTGGATCAGACTTCTGGCTCTTTCCTAAAGTCAAAATGCCCATGGAAGTTAAATGTTTTGTATCAATTCAGGATATCAAGGTAACCAGGGCAGCTCAACTACAGACACTCATGAAAGAGGACTTCCAGAACTGCTTCAGAATGGTGTAAGCACAATGGGTTGAGCAGGTTCTAAACCAGGCAGAGTGTCTGAGAAGGATGAGCAGCATTATGTATTTTCCTGTAATACAAATTCCCAATTTTAATATTCACTTCTCACATGTGTACAGCTGATTATCTTGTTGTTTTCTGCTTTATCAAATGCTGTACCATTTGAAATGCTATAGGTTCAAAATGTCCGCTAAGATTTATGTCTGCACATAATATCTACCCTCGAAATTGCCACTTTTGAGTATCTAATATTTCATATGAATGCAGAGATCAGAATTCCCTTTTTCAGGAGCAAGCACACAGCAATGGCGTTGGACTTGTCAAGCAACTGGCATCTTCCTAACACTGAGCCTGCTTATTTGCACATTTTGCAAATTGCTTCATTTTTTCAGGTCTTTTCCATTTTCTTCAATAAATTGTATCATCTCTAAGAACATTTTTATGCCTCATCAGATTGGTTTCTAAGCATTTTACAGTTACAATTCAGTTGTTCTTTTGAATAGCAACATCTCTAAATAGAAGTTTTTTTTTCTTTTTTTGTACTCTGTATAGAAATACTAATAATTTGTATATGTGTATTTTATATAACAATGCTACTATACTCCTTGATTGGTCTAAACCATTTATAAATTCTATAATGTCAGTAGTGTAAATAATTATTTTATTTGGCCATAAAGTAGGACAGCTTTTCCTTTTCCAACTTTAAGTCTCTTGTTTCACCTTGCTGTCCTATTTTTCATAACATTGAAAGTTTAACACAACCCTATAAAGGTGATAGGCACCTTGTCCTTCTGACTTTACTGAAATCACTTTTAATCATCTCAATTTGGTAATTTGTGTGTTACAGATTCTTCATGAACACATTTTCCAAAATTTGAGATTAAATACATTTAGGTTTTCCTTTCTATTTCTATTTTGCTGTAGACAAATTTCAGTGTGAGTGGATATTAACTATTGAATTATCGAGTGTGGCATTACTTATGTGCACCTGCAGACATAACTGTGTAACTGTTCCTCTTAAGTATGCCAATGTGGGCTTGCATCAGTGTATTTTTAATCTGTTCAACCACTATTTTTATTTTTAATA
>RJWM01048304.1:0-11548 GCA_004363535.1 Dasyprocta punctata
GCCGCACCGAGCCCGGGGCCGGATCCCGCTGTCCTGCAGCCCGCGGCGGCAGCGTCCTCCCGGTCGGAGCAGAGCCCCTGGGGCCCCGGCCGCGTGCGCCCCGAGGCCGGCCGGGCGGTGCCCCTGACCCTAACCCTCCGTGTGCGCAGGCCTCTGCGGCGCCTTCTGCTTGCCGTGCCTCGGGTGCCAGATCGCGGCCGACATGAACGAGTGCTGCCTGTGCGGGACCACCGTGGCCATGAGGACGCTGTACCGCACGCGCTACGGCATCCCGGTGAGGCGGCCGGGGCGGGCCAGGGCGGGCCGGGGCGGCGTCTCTGTCGGGGTCCTCAAGTACCCGGTACCGGCCAAGGGCGCGTGAAATTCACCACCACAGGACCGGAGGGAATCTGCAAAACACGTTTTTTTTTGTTTTTTTTTTTTTTTGGTCTTTTTGAGACAGAGTCTCTCTATGCGGTTCAGGCTGACCTTGAGTTCACTCTGTAGCCCACGCTGTCTCGAACTCGCAACGATCCTCCTGCCTCAGCCTTCCGAGTGCTGGGATTACAGGCCTGTGCCGCCACACCCAGCTACACTTTTTTGTTTGTTTGTTTGAGACAGGGTCTCACATGTAGTGCAGGCTGGCCTTGAGTTCACTTTGTAGCCCAGGCTGGCCTCAAGCTTGCAGCAATTCTCCTGCCTCAGCCTACTGAGTGCTAGTAGGGATGTGGGCCACCAAACCCAGCTGCAAAAAATAATTTCAGAAATCGATTTTGTTCCACTGAAATTATTTTACTTTTCACTAAAAGTTTATTTTTTAATTATGAAAATGCATGCTATAGACAATTGTATGACAAATTAAAACAAATAAAACAGTGGGAAGTGAACCTCTTTATACCCAATTCCGCTACCTACTGATAAACTCTATTAATAATTCGGGCTGCACCCGCATTGGAGTTTTTCCTATCTCTGTACCTCATGGAAATATAAAGGTAAATGAAACTATCAGGTTTTGGGTTTGGGAAGCTCTTTTGTTTTTATTTTTTAAACTGGGTTCAAAAATGCGAATGGGTTCATGATATACTGGAACTTTTTTCCACTTAATTTATGCTAGACACCCTTTCATGTCAGCATATTAATTCTTTTTAATGACAGCATAGTACTCCAACCTATAATTTAATCATTTCCTTTGATGAAAGGATAAACAATGTTGCATTTTAAATAGCTGACTTACATGATTATGCAGCTGCACTATTATTTTTTAGTGTCCTAGTGTCCTAGATTGCAAGGTATACACATTCTGAAAAATATTACCAAATTTCTCCCAAAAAACTTGTATCAATTTAAATATATTATCCTTTATATAAATTTATTAATATTGTATAGTATATTTTAAAATTTTGCCAGAGAAGCAAAAGTGATATCTCATTGTTGTTTTAGTTTAATAATCATTGGTCAGATCAAGAAACTTTCAGAAGCTAGCCAGGAGCCAGGTGTGGTGGTACATACCTGTAATCCCAGTACTCTGGGTGGCTGAGGCAGTAGGATCTCAAAATCAAATTCAGCCTGAGCAATTTAGCAAGTTAGTGAAATCTTGTCTTAAAATTTTTTTTATTTTATGAAAAAAATGTAAAACAAAATTTCATAACAAAACAATAGGAGAATAACCATTAGTACATTGCATATTGTTATCTTTAAAGCAGAGTACAAGATATGGGCATTAAAATTTTCTCCAATCAATCAGTCCCTTTCAGTGAACTAAGAGACACTAATAGTATAACTAACTTGCTTTTCTTATTTTTCTTTTTCCTAAAAATTTTTAAAAATTTAGAAAGAATCTTAGCCGGGCGTGGTGGCGCACGCCTTTAATCCCAGCACTCAGGAGGCTGAGGTAGGAGGAGCGTTGTGAGTTGGAGGCCGGCTTGGGCTACAAGGCGAGCGCAAGGCTGGCCTGAGCTACATAGTGCGACCCTGCCTCAAAAAACCAGGGCCGGGAGTTTGGCTCAGTGACTTAAGCACCTGTCTGACAGGCTCGAGGTTGTGAGTTCAATCCCCGGTGCCACACAAAAAAAAAATTTAAACAGAAAAGAAAAAAGGGACTGTGATGTATCTCAGCATGAAGGCTTCAGCATCAGTCCCAACATCTCAAATAAACAAAGAAAAAACTTTGACAAAGTTTGTTTTTTCATACTTCTTATCAGTTATCGATCTATAGCCTATATATACCTATATATATATATTGCTTCTTGTGGCATGCCATATTGATCCACGTGAGCCCTTATGATATTTTTAACATGAACATTATCAAGATTTTAAAGGCCCACTGTACAGTCAGGTGTTTTTGTTTTTTTGTTTGTTTGTTTTTGGAACAGGGGATCCAACTCACAGCCTCATGCTTGCCAGGCAGGTGCTCGTGCTGCTGAGCTAAATCCCCAGCCTAAAGTTAGTTTTTAAAATGTTCCTTGGGGCTTTGAAAAATTAAGAGACCTATGAAATGAAAACTTTAGTTAGTTTTAACAAAATTTGGAAAATTAAAAATAAGAAGAAATAAAAGTATTCTAAAGACCCTATTTTATTTGACATTGGTAATGAAATATAAATTGGGGGTAAAATCTTCAGATAATCATTAATCAGGAAAGACATAAGTTGTGATGAATCTGAAACAGAACAAAAGGAACCAAGAAAGATCCATTCAACAAAAAGAATCCACAAGTTCTCCCTGGCTCGCTCCCTCCCTGCCCACTCCTGACTCTCCCGGCCCCCAGCCGCTGCCGGCCCCCAGCCCCAGGCCCAGCCCATCCACTGCTCTGAGCCCAGGGCTCTGTCCTGCCCGGTCTGCTCGCTGCCTGCCGTGTTAGGTTTCAGGTTCCCCGGGTCTGTTTTGTTTCCTGTGCCCACCAGCTGGCTGCTTTCCTCCCCCCAGACTGAACCTCTCTGGCTTATTCAGTGCCACCACTTCCTGTTTTTCTAATGCAGCTTTCACTTAGCAGATCCCTGAAACAAGTGATTTTTAAGTGATCTAATTTTGCAAGGTTTGTTAAGAAAAATCATAGTCCTCAAATTTCTCTCTCCTTCCCCAGAGCAGACTTTTGCAACAAACCACAGATTTGTATTGCTGCTTCTTGACCTCTTGGTCTGGGGCACAGTTTATTTACCTCCTACCACAAAAGATAAGAATTTACCTCTGCTTCCTCCCTGCCAACTAGGCCCTCTCCCAGCCCTGCTCAGTGCCACCAGTTGCCCTGACTTTGGTTAATCACACAGCCCACATTTATGTTATGATTCTCACACTTCATTCAACTTCAGAGTTGAGTCATGTTGTGAACATAATTGATTCACTGGCTAAACTCTCTTTCTTGGTATTAGTAACTCTTGTTGCCGCTGGGTATGGTGGCGTATCCTTGTAATCCTAGCAGGTGGGAGGCTGAGGCAGGAGGATCACTGAGTTTGAGGCCAGCCTGAACTATACAGTGAGTTCAAGACCAGCCTGCACTGCCCAGCAAGATTCTGTTTCAAAAACAAAAGTGTAAATAACTATTGCTTTATACCTGAGTCATTTCTCTCCGTTTTCTTACGAGTCCCTTAGCCCTGAATTCTTCACTAGTTTCTAATTCTCACACCAGACACCCTAACATGTCCTCTTCCTCGATGCATTGTTCCCCGCCCGCCCCCACTGAGCTGCTGGCTTTGAACCCGCAGCCCAGAGGCCCGGAGAGGCCGTGGGGGAGTTCTGGGCTCCTGCTGCCTGCAGCTCGCTCCGCGCCCGTGCCCAGGGCTGTGGTTGGAGGAACTGGAAAGCACAGGAAAGCATTTGGGGTCATAAAGAGAGATGAGAGTTCTGTAGAAAAACCAATGAACATTGTCCTTCTCCTCCAAACCACACCCCAAGGCGCGGTGGCGTCTGCTTCTCCGCGGAACCCCTGGCAGTCACTGACTGCAGCGGGCGCATCTGACCTCCGTGTCGCTCTTGTGGTCCCGAACAGGGCTCGATTTGTGACGACTACATGGTGACCCTCTGCTGCCCTGTTTGCTCTCTTTGCCAAATCAAGAGGGACATCAACAGGAGGCGAGCCATGAACGCGTTCTAAGGGACACGGCGGTGAGTCAGCGCAGACGGTCCTGCTGGTGGGGTGCGGAGATAGGATTGGGGGCTTGCGCGCGATTCCTCCAGGCTCCCAAAGCTCTCCACCGGCTGCCCGTCTCTGAACCGGCCTGAGGAAGGTGTCTCGGCGGCGCCAGCTTGGGTCGGACCCTGCGTCGTGCAGCACAACAAAGCCAGACGGGAGAATGTCCACAGGGAGAGGACTGGGAGAAGGGGCTGAGAGCAATGAAGGATGTGCGCTTGAACAGCACCGGAGAGAGACATCCATGAGGCAGCCTGGGCGACCTAGCAATTTAGTGAGACCCTATTTGAAAACAAAAAGGGGCTGGGGATGTAACTCAGTGTCAAGGGTCTGGGTTCAAATCACAAATGAAAGAAAGAGAAGGAAGAAAGAAAAGAAGGGAGCAAGGGAGGGAGGCAGAAAGGAAAAGGAAGGAAAGGGAAAGGAAGGAAATGGAAGGGAAAAAGGAAAAGGAAAGGATGAAGGGAAGTGAAAAGAGAAAAGAAAAAATAGATTGAAGCCAGATGTGATGGCACACACATGTAACCCTGGCACTCGGGAGGCTGAGGCAGGAGAGTTCTAAGTTTGAGCGCAGCCTGGGTGACACCCTGGTTCAAAATAATAAAACGCCTGGGGATTAACTCAGTGCAAAGATCCTGAGTTCAATCCCCAGGACTGCCAGAGAGAGAGAGAGAGAGAGAGAGAGAGAGAGAGAGGGAGACGGAGAGGGAGAGGAACCAACTGAAAAATAAAAATTAACGTTGGGAAATAGTATTGAGAGCAAAGAAGTTGCAGGATGGCTTCTTTTTAGACGGGTGCAGCCTCCTGCGCAGGAGCCCAGTGTTTGAGCCGACACCGCCCCTCCCTCCAGGGGGTGCCCAGGGACCCCTTCCCGGGCACAGCCTGGGGGTCGGGGAAGGGACAGCCGGGACCCGGGAGACCCACTCGGCCCGCGAGCAGAGCTGGTGCCCGCGTGCTGAGTCCCGGGGCGAGGGCACGGGGGGCCACGTTCCGCGGAACCCTGGCCCGGCCCTCACACGTCAGGGCTGTCACCTCCTGGCCGGCCTCAGCCACTGCCAGTTTAGTGTAGGGTGGCATCAGGACGGGCACTGGGACAGAGGGGTCCCAGGTAGAAACGGGATGGAGGGAAGTATGGTCAGTTAAAAACACCGCACCGTGCTGGCCGCCGCATGGCAGGAGCCGGCGCGGGGCGCGGGGACCCCAGCATCGCACCTCTCCCCCGGGCTAAAGGATTCTGCACACGAAAGTCATCAGAGGTAAACAAGCAGGCTGAGGAGACGCCCGCTACCCTGTGTGTCCCTTCCAGGTGAGAGCTACGGCTGAAGCAGCCCAACCACCAGACGCCTCCGGATTTGTCTGCCCTTCATAACTGAGACACGATGGATATTTTTAATACGGAGAATGGCATAAAAAATCAGATTTTTCATTTTTTAAAATGGAGGTGTCTCCGAGCTTAAAATACGTATCAAATAAAAGATTTTCCTAACAAGACCCTTGCTGTGCCTTGCCTTGTGTGTGCAGTGCGGGGGCCTGAGCCAGGGCCTCCTGCGGGCCGGGCAGGACTCTGTGTTCGTGGCTCTCACTGCGTGGCTCGGCCCCTAGTTAATCGTGTAATTTTGCTCTTATATTTTGGTTTCTTAGCAAGAGATTCTGGTCCCCAGCGAGGCAGCTCTTCCACCCACACGTCAGGAGGAGAGAAGCCCCCAGACGCCTGCTCTGTGGCGACGCCGCTCCTTTGCGTGCCCGGCCAGCCCTGCAGTGGGAACGGCCATCTGTCCGTCCGTCTGTCCATCAGGACGGCTGGCCTCAGACCCCCGGGCCGGGAGGGAGGGCTGTCCGGGAAGCGCAGTCTGATTGACAGCTGCCTGGAGACAGGACAGCGGCAAGGTCATCGGACACGTTGCTGCCGGGAGGGACTCCAGCGGCAGCCAGGGCCCAGCCCGGAGCCGGGAGGCAGGGCCGCCAGACGCGCTCTTCGGGCCCTGCCCTTCCCCTGCTCATGGGAACGGTCCCAGCCGTCCTGGGAGTCTGTCCTGTCTTCCCTGCTGCTTGCCCGCATTTGTCAGGAACACCCAGTGAGAGCGAGAGCGGCCTGGTGGGCAGACGGACACCGCTGCTTCCCGACAGCCCTGCCCGGCACAGCCCCCGCCCGCAGCGCCACCCCACACCACCGCCACCAGGGACCACCGGGGACGGGGCGCAGGCCGAGGCCAGGAAGCACCCCGGGGAGCGCGAGGCAGAACTTAGGAATCGGCGTCCCCGTCCCCAGCCTTGAGTGCTGCCCTGGGGTCCCCGACCCCTGTACCTGCCGGCCCCAGCGACATCCTGGAGTCTGTTTTCTTTCAAAAGATCCAGATAAGGCTGACAAGCGTGTTCCTGTAAAGAGGCTGACATCCCGGAATTCCTGGAGTCTGTCTTGTCTCAGGGCTGAGCTGGGTCACCGCCTGCCCGTCCAGCCGCCCCCCCAGCAGGCTGCCGCCAAGTGGCCCTGGCCCGCTTCCCAGCGGCACGTCGAGGGGGCCTCTCTTCTTCGGTTTCCTTCTCCTTTTGAATGTAAGGCACCAGGGAGCAATGTAAATCCCGTTCTCACACTCGCGTGGCTCACTGTGGTTAAAGGCTGGTGGGAAAGGTGGGCCGTTACTCTCACACCGGCCTCCCCGGTCTCCACTTCACCGTCCGGGCGGGGGGTGGCGCAGCTCATGGCCTCGCAGACTCGCCGGGGAAGGCCAGCGGGAGGAACAGCCAAGGCCTGGCCTGGGAGCGCGGGAGGGGAGGCCTCGGCGTGCAGTCCTCTCTGCGGTCCTCCCGCTCCCCCACGCCGTGCGGTCCCCTTCAGTAGCCAGTGCTGTCCTCCCCCACAGACCACAAACCCTGCGTGACAACACCTCCGACCTGCATAGCAGGGGCCGGGTCCCAGCAAGGAGCCCAGGGCCGCGGCTGCCACACAGCCACGGCTGCCACACGGCCACAGCCACGCCGTCGGCACGGGTGGGGCGCCCCTTGATTGCGTCGGTGGCACTGTCTTCCTGAGCAGACCGGCGCCCTAGGGCTCTCGGTGAGGCTCCCACAGCCGCAGACCTGAGCCGCCAGGGGACAGCAGTGCTGCAGGGACGGACACAGCCTTTCTCTCGAGTCGCGTCCATCCGATGGCCCTCGCCGTCTCCCCGTCAGGTCCAGCAGGGTCCCATCTGGAGGGCTGCCCCTTCCCTCCCTTCCCTCCCTGGGGAACCGTCTCAAAGGCAGCCCCGGCATCTCCCCGTCCTCCACCTGCGGCCCCAGCTGACCCCCTGGCCCATCCCGGCCCCTCCCCACTGCAGAGCTCCCAGATTCTCCCGCCCCACCGCACACATCCTTGGCATTTTGAATCCCAGCCACTGGTGCTGGAATCCAGGAAGGAACTGGGCTGTAGACAGGAGCCTGGGACACTGGAGCTGGCCACAGTTGCCCAGGTGCTTTCATTTTGTCTCGTTTGCTGATTCGTCCAAGTTTTCTATGTAGACAATCATGACAATTGTGGACAAAGATATTTTACTTTTCTCTCCCAATTTGCGTAAGCTTTTATTCCCTTTCTGGTCCTGTTAGCGTAGCCAGGAATTCCAGGGCAATGTTAAATCAGAGTGGTAAGCACACAGAGTGGCCTCATTCCCAATGGGGAGGTGAAATGCAGCTGTCACTCTGCAGGCAGGAATTAGGGCCAGGCCCGGGGACCTGGGCTGTAGTCTTGGCTACTCAGGAAGCTGAAGCAGGAGGATTGCTTGAGGCCCGGAGTTTGAGACCAGTGTGGGTGACACAACTGAGATTTGTCTCAAGTAAGCAAATAAGTAAGCAAATAAATAAATGTGACCTAGTAGATATAGGGTTTTTTTTTCTTTTTTTGGTAGTTGAGTTCACCTGTATTCCTAGTTTACAGAGTTTTTATTATAAACGAGTTAGATGCTTTTCCATATCTATCAATAGTCATACAATTTTTGTTTGTTAGCCTATTAATATGATGCTTATGTTAACCAATTTTGTAATGTTGAACCATCCTTGAATACCTGGAATAAATCCCACTCGGTTATAGTGTACAGTGTATTTTTGGATTTGACTTGCTACTATTTTGTTAAGGAACTTTGCATCTAGGTTTATGAAAGATAAGGGGCTAGAGTTTCCCTTTTGAGACAAGATCTCTCTATGTAGTTCCGGCTGGCTTTAACCCTGAACAATCCTGTCTCTGCCTCCCACGCGCTGAGATTGCAGGTGTGCGCCACCACACCTGACTCCGTTTTCCTTTCTAATGTTTTTATCTGGTTTTGGTAAGGCTGGCCTCATAGGGTGAGTTAAGATGTGCTCTCTCTGCTTCTATTTTTTGGTAGATTATGAAGAATTGCCATGATTCCTTTCTTAACTATTTGGTGGAATTCATCAGTGAACATGTCAGAATCTGGTTGTTTTGGCAGGTTCTGCCCTTGACGTCTTCGGCAGATCTAGGCCCATTCGGATGGCCCGTGTGACCTTGTGTGAGGGACAGCTGGCTTTCAGGGAACTGGTCTGCACATCTAGGTTATTAATGTGTGGACACAGAGCAGCTCATGAGACTCCTCTTACTGCGCCTGGCCTCTCGGGTGATGCCCTCCTTCTGGCATTACAAGCTTTTGCCTTCTCTTTATATGAGCCTGGATAGAAGCTTACTTATCATCTTTTTAAAGAACCAGCTTTTGGTTTTTCTGGTTTGCTCTATAAATTTCCAACTTTCAGTATCCTTTTTATCTTGTCTGCTTTAATTTTTTTTTCTTCTGCTAACTTGTATTTAATTTGATCTTTTTTCTAATTGTCGAGATCGGTTTTTTTTGTTTTCTGATGTATGCAATCAATGCTGTAAATTTTCCCCTAAGCACTGCTTTGCTGTATTCCCCAAATTTTGACAAGTTGTATTTTCATTTTCACTAGTTCAAAATACTGGGGGAGACGATGAAGCTATTTTAGACCAATCGCTAGGACAGTAAATCACAGCCCTGACCAGCAAACAGGCTTTATCATCATTTCAAGTGATAAACTGGTAAAAGAGCAGCGTGGTCCTCGTCCAAAAGCCAAGGTGCCGCGCTGGGCAAGGGCACTGCAGGCCGCAAAGGCCCAGGTCAGCGTGGCGCTGGCTAACGGGGGAGCGCCCCGCCTGCCCTCCCGCGCTGACTCCTTTCCTGGCCGTGCCGTGGCCAGGGGCGCATCGCAGCAAAGCGCTGTGAGTTCAGGGGCTGAGGGCCGGGTTTAGGCTTTCATCCCACTGTTCTACAGAAACTAATCTCTTCAAGCTGAGCACTTCGCAGCTCTCCACACACTCCCGCTTCGCTGTTTACCCCTGGATAACAGCACACGCGTCACGCACAGCCCTCTACCCTCTGGGGGCGTCGCTGCAGAATCAGTGAGGCAGGCCCATTTCCATCAGCGAGTGGCACACAGGGCGCTGTGCATCGGTCCCCAAGCTGACACAACCGTGAGGACGTCAAGTGCGCCCCTTACTGGACGGCTAGAGGAGGACAGGCCCGGGGGCGCTCAGTGTTCGCCTGAACTACTCGCCCCTCCCCTCGCTGTCTGCAATGCACTTCACACCCCTGCCTATAAGAAAACAAGCAAAGGGAAGGTCTGCAAAGTTTTTTCCTCCTTCTAAATTAGTATCTGCTGAATTTTTGTCTGCTGACTACAGAAGATGGTGTGTGACCCTTCTGGTAAACACGAGGTTGGCTGCAAAGAACCCCTCTCCTGTGACCTGGCTGGGTCACAGGCAGACTGGGGGAGCCGGCCGGCCAGCGGCCACCCGTGTGCAAGCCTGGCACCTCGGGGGGCTCTGGGTCGGTGCAGGAGGCGCGCCCACGCCAGGGCAAGGTCCCGCCCCAGAAGCTTCAGGCTCGGCAGCGCTTCCCCGCGCTCTCTCGGTCCTAAAGGTCCTAAACGTTAGCACTGGTTTTTCCCATTTCGCTTTCGAGCACCCACAGAGGAACAGGGGCCAGAGGCAAGGGAAATCATCTCAGCACGCTGCCATTCTTACTTTCTTCACTCAGAAACTTCAAACGCTGAAATCCTCATTTTTTTAAATAGACTCCTGCCCTCAGCCCTGATGGTTCTGGGCAATGACTTATTTCTCAAAGGATGACAGCGCCGTCTGCATCACCGTGGTCACGGCTGGAAGGTTTTCTTGCCTTTCAGCGTGGCTTGTAATGTTCTGATTCAGTCAGCTGTCGTGAACAGGGCGGGAGCTGGACTGTGCTTGCTCTGTGTAACTGGAAGAGGCTTCTGTTCCTTGTTTTTCTCGACTGTCGTTTAGGGTTTCCTAAGAATTCCTAATTCAACAGGGTGTCCTGCAGCGCTGTCACGGTAGTGTTCTTACACCGGGTCCCCGTCATGTGGTCATGTGTGGGAAGGGTTCCGTACCACTGTGTCTCTGGTTTGGGCCCGATGCCCCAGGCTGTGACCATTAGAGGTGGTTTTGTTTTCCTTACAGGAGACAAAGAAAAGCAGCTGGCGGCTGCAACTGTCCATCCTTTCTCTCAGCCAGCCAGGTTCTGGCAACTCTGGCAATGGCTGCCTGGAGTGAAAGCCTTCCTCACTGACCCGCTTCACGGCGGGGTGGTCCACTGAGGCAGCTGCCTCCTCCTCAAGTGTACTTCAGAGCAGTGCTCTGCCTCCCTTCCCTGCAGGAAACTCAAAGGGGCCCCACCCCTAACCACGAGAGCCTGGCAGGGACGCTGGGGTTCACAGCTCCTGGGCCAGTGTTCTAACATCACTGGCGCCGACAGCGCCCCACCAGGGAGGTGATCTCTGGTTCTGGGGTGGTCTGGTCAGTGATAATTCTTCGATTTTCAGTCGAGCTAGCGCTTTTTGGTTGCTGCTGTGAGGAAGGGTACGGCACACGGACCTCCTGCGGGTGCTGGGGCTGAAAATGGAACCATGTACTTCCTGTTTTTCAGCACTGGGGACTGAGCTGAGGGCCTGCACACTGAGCGACAGCCCAAGCCCTTTCCTCAGTCTGGGACGGGGTCTCATATTCTGTAAGACGGGGCTCAAACACACCTGCGAGGCCCCGACTCCGCTGAAAGAAGAGCTCCCACTGTGCGCCCCGGCACCCGGGGCACCGGGAAGCGCCGACCTTAGCTCAGGCTGCAGCTCGGAGGAACGGGCCTCACGACGTACCTAGGCCTGTGTAGCACAGGGTAGAGAACAATGTGTGCTGCATTGAAGAAAACAGAAAAAAACAATTTTCAACACTTTTCAGAAATTAAAAACAATGTACTACTTTTATTTGGCTCATTTCTCCATTTATTAGGATAATCACATTTGGAGAGGCACAAAGCACTTAGGTTTTACATGACTACAAAGTTACCACAAATCCCAAACTTTTTAGCCATAGATATTTCACCTCTGTTTAAAGAAAAAGCTTTCAAAACATCAGAGTTAGCTTAATACACTGGCCC
>RJWM01048305.1:0-11543 GCA_004363535.1 Dasyprocta punctata
TTTAAACTAAGTATGTAGTGGGGAAATGATCCTTGGTGAACAAAACATTCCAGGTAAGTTAAATTTGTGTAATTGTGAAATAATGTCTTTATTGCCTTTAAGATTTACTTTGCTATTCAAAATAGTCCTCTCTTAAAATACTGGGGTTTATGTAAGTTCTTGTACTTCTCTTTATTATTATCTTAACTGAACTACTATTCACATTTGTAAGGAGAGTGTAAGCCAGTGGGACATTAGAAAGCAAAGGGGATATAGGAATAGTTCTTCATTAGGTGTAGGGCTGCCCTATCAGTTGTAGAACATGTTCCACTCCTGGTCATTATCCCTAAATGCCAACCCATCATGGCAACACAATCTCCAATTATAATTTCCAAATACTCCCTGAAACATTCTACTGAAAACTCCTGGACCATGAGGTCAGGAGTTTTGTCCTCTCAGTAAAGAGGCTGACTTCAAAAACTCACAGCAGTTGAACTTAGAATATGGGAAACAGCAACAAAGTGTGGTCATGAAACTGAATTAAAGGTAAAAGTCAAACATCACTTCAGTTTCATCTATAGTGCAGTTTAGATTTTTTATTTTGTTTTTCGTAGGCCTATAGCTATACATATAGTTTTTTAAAAAATATTATTCGCTGCTAGTAATTCATATCAATATCTAATTTGGACTCTGTAAGATACTTTGGTATTGTCTACTTCACTTTCTGACACAGTTGAAGTTGTATGTTTGTTTTTTTATGAAGATCCTAATAAAAATATTAATAGATATTTTTGAATAAATGATTTTACTCTTTGCCCATGTGTACCTAACAAATGTTTTTAGATTAAGAACATTTTATTTTAAAATCTCCAAACAATATAATGGCAATAATATAGAAGTTCTTTGGAATTTAAGCTTCTGCTGGGCCTAGGTGTCAGCCTTTCTTCATCCTTCATCATATTCTTGGGGGCAGGAGTACATTTGGAGGGGTTATTGGCAAGTGTACTAGTAAGAGTTCATCCAAGGAGATGTTTGATATGGTGATAGAGTTGTGCGAAGGTTCAACACAGAGCGATGGAGTGGATTTTGTGGATGTGGTACTCAGAGAGACTAATACACCGTTTCCAGTCATCATGCCTGTCCTTCCACAGATACAGTCAAGTGTTAAATATTGAATTATACCTGCAGGGAGATGGAAGTAGAAACATCTGATAATCTCTGGAACCAAAGGCAGTATTTTAAAAAAAACAGGTATGCTCGAGGATGGCAGGTGCAGGACAAGTGGAAGATATTGATTCCCTGACATTCCAACCAGTAACTCAGGATGGAAGATGTCAGTGTCTGATAGAGACAAAGTTACCTTTGTAATGAGAATTTATTGAGTTTCCACAGAGCATGCAGCACCAACAAGCTGCATTTCACAAATACTGTATTCTTTTTTCTTCTGTCAACAGGAAAACATGCTTCCAAATCATCAAAGCCAAGAGTTAAAGAGCAACACGATTTTCCCCTGCTTCTTCTTTGTAGAGGTAAGAAAGCTCTGAAAATTCACCTTTAGAATATGTATTATTCAAAAGAATGAAATATTACTGAAAATAAGAACAGAGTCTCATTCCCTTCACTATCTACTCTTATGTATTCACCCTCTCTATACATTAAAGTTTTAACTGTAGAAATCTGTAACTGATATCAAGAACTCATTTTCATCTAAAATGTTTCACAGTCATGTTGGCTATAGACACTGGTAGCATGTCTGTGTCATGTACAAATGCCTTTTTAGATACCAAGTTACATTTTTATTATCTCATTGTTCACTATCTGCCATTTAAAATTTTTTTTCTACCCATTTTCCCACAAGCTCTTCCACATCCCAGTACTTCTCAGCCTTATTCTTGAACTCCATAATGTTGACTTTACTTAATTGTTTAATATAGTTACACCTGGTCCCAAATTAGCCAGCAAGCCCTGAAGCTAGCATCATGTATTTTGGGTTCTTCTGCCTTACCTCCTTCAGTTCCTCCACTTCATTTTACTTTTCTTCATTTTACTTCATTTTACTTTTCTCACATTCTATCCCCATCCACCATGACAAGATCTATGAACTCCAGTGTGTTTGTTCTTTTAGTCTCATTGGGTTTATCATAGACTGTAAGGAAGCTGGTTTCATTAGCAGTCAAGGTACAGCTACAAGTCACATCACATATGCCAATCGTGTGCTCCCACAAAGGAGCTCATGGCTAATGGGAGATTTAATATGTGTATGAATGGACCATTACTTAAATTGGCCTGCTCAGACTGGGCATGCATAGCCAGCCTTTCTCTAGTACATGGACCATGGTCAAGGGACACCAGCTGGAACCTGTTTGGTCAGCTCAAATGGCTGCTATCTATTTACTTTTTAAAAACTGTATATATAAGATTAGAAATAACATAAATATATTTTACAGTGATATATACTTAATATTTATGTTATAATTAATAAAATTAATATTTGAATTAATTCAGAAATTCAAAATTGGTTATAGATTCTTCCAATGATACTTTAACAAGATTATAGCTTAGTACTCAAAAATTGCTATTACTTTCTTGGAGTCTTCCTCTTTTTTGATTACAGCAATAATTTTTTAGTATTATTCTGTAAAATGATGCAGGGCAATGCTATGGATCAAGTGGTAGAGTACCCTGATGTTAAGTTGGAAAGTGGTGGGATCACCTGGCATTCAAACTTTTAGATTATTTAAAATAGGATTTTATGCTTTAGAACTACAAGAAGGAAAGTGCTTTTAAGAAAGTAATTTTTTTAATCCAATAAATATCCAAAAGTTATCCAAAATGAACTATTTTTAGTATTTATCACAAAAGAACTTTAGATTTACAATAAACAATATTTACCTAAAAATAGACTAATAAATGACAGACTGCAGAATGCCCTGTTTACAATTAGGTGAAAAGATATCTATCATGCTGTTTCTATTCATTTTGTTTATTCTGATGTGGAAAACAAAGATCATAGCAATAGGTAGAAACTTAAAACTTAATGAGACTGCACGTAAAACAAGTAGAAGCTCCAATAGAGTTAAATAGAGTTGGAAAATGGAAAATCAAATAGGAGAGGATTTTTGCTATTTAAAGTGTTCGAGATTAGATAGAGCAAGAGAAGTGGAGCACAGCGGGATAAATGACAATTTAGAATGCCAAGTCTCATTGTTCTTTAAACTGAAAACAATTCTGGTATTCAGGGAGCGATGGATGCTCATTGGAAGGATTCTAACAATTGAAAAAATTGCTTTAGGGTGAGTTGGGGACATTTGCTAAATTATCTGTGGAGTAAATCCAGGAATCTGGGCAGTTAAGCAGAGAAAAAATAGTTGGGACTGAAATGGGGAAGGCACAAATGGTGACTAGGTATCTTAAGTTAGCATTAGAAGGTATTTTAACTGATGATGATACATGAAAAGAGACTGCTCGTCTATCGATTTACTTTAGGTGCTATTAGATTGTACCTGTGTCCAGTAAATGAGAGACTGAAGAAGGACATTTTGCATAGTGATAAGAGAAAAAACACCAAAAGTGCCCCTTCTTTCCCCCTGTTTCATCTACTACCACTATTACATACTTAGGATACTGAGGAAGAGGTTCTTGCCCAGTGCCACAGAAATTAATACTATGGCACTGAGTTTGAGCAAAAACAAAAACAAAAAAAAATCTTATTTTGTGGCTAGCAGCAAAGAAGCCAGGAACTATAAACTCAGATTTGGCTCCTCATTAGCTGTGGGAAGGGAGGGTGGTTATAGGAAGGCAGAGGGGAGGGGTTGCTTTTTGATGGGATGGTGGTGGCAGGGAGTCTTAAGGTTCTTTTGTGCAGTCATCATCCTGCCTCACATATTTGCTTTTGGGGGAGTTACCATAGTGTGCATGGGGGTTTGAGCTTGTGATACCAAAAAATCACGGACCAGAAGAGCTGGAAAATAACCATTCTTAAATTGGTCTCCAACTATCTTTGAGTGAAATCTACAGGCTTTTCCTGAAAAAAGAATTTAAAAGTTTTATGATTTAAGTAATTGGTATCCAAATATTACCAGGTGATTGGTTTCCTGGATCTTTTTATTGTCTTCCTCAGTTCTTGGGTTAACAGACCCAGTATAGTTTCCATATCTTGTGCCTTTGCTTTGACTGCTTTGACCCATCAGAGGAACAAGACAGAAGCAGCTCTCCCTAATTGATTGTCTACTTCCCTCTTCTATTCTCTTCCATGAAGGTATTTTTTCTTTAAAATGAAAATGACCTTTTGGATTCTTTCTGATTTTAAAGAAACAAATATCTATTTAGTTTAAAAATAGATTTTATGCTGAAGTTTTGAAAGTTTCATTTATTCAGTCTGGATTTTACAACCCAATGAACTAAGAAAGCAATGAACAACAAATAAGTGAGTAGAATACTTAGGGCATTGATTGTGATTAATGTTATGGAGAAAAAGACAGCAGAAACAAGGATGGGGTTGGTTGATAGGAAGCATGTGGTGGTCTCAAGATTTTTCCTATAATATTGGCACTTCTGGGTAATATCTTTTAATGTTGCAGCATATAAATCAATGTAAATTTTGCATCATAAATTTATATTAGTTGTAAGTCTGTTAATACCTGTGCAAGGTCAAAAAGTATTTAAAATAACCAGAAGAAATGCAGTCTATTAATTCTGCTTTCTCCTCCTACTAAGTAGTTTTTCAGTCTCTTTTTCCACATGTATATAATGCAGTGTGAAATTATAAATTTTAGATGTCTTCTTTTCACCTCTTTTTATACAACTGAAGATTTTAATTTTACACTCCCTACTCATTTTTCTCCTTACCATTGTGGTTATATCTTTCTTGTTTTTTTCCTGAGTTATTCTGAGTCACCTCCAATTCCTGAAACACCAGGTTTGACAGGCATGCATCCATGTCAAGACTTGAAACCACCTTCAAGACAGAAACAATTTTCTTAGTTCATAAGGACCCACCTGAAATAATCATTGACTAGACCACAAGTGGACCAATACTGCTTAATTATGTGTAATCATTGCTCCCCTTCCATATGTAATCTTGAACTTCCTGTTAACCATCTAAAGTCAGGACAGAAAACTGTCGTCTCTTGTATTTCCGGTATGGCTACAATGTATATTAAATTCCTTTCCTGTATTTTATCATTATACCTGCATGTCATTTTGGGCTCATTTTGGGCAAGTGGCCAGATCTGATATGTTGGATGCCTCAGATTCCCTCCCTGTCTGTCTTAGGACTCCTGGCAATGGGTGCATTTCCTTTCTTTTATAACTCTTTACTTTCCTTGGAGTTGATGATGGCTTCATTATTTTATTGGCTTAATTAAAAAGCCTAACTTTATACATAATTTAATAGCGCTGCTAAAATTGTCTCATTTCAAATTTCTATGTGATCAAATTTATCAAAATCTATTCCTTCTGACACCCTCTAGGTAACTTTCACCCTCTTGTTTCAGAATGGTCCCATTCTTCAGGTCTGGTCAACAGCAATTGTCTTGACATAAGCTTTTGCCAACATCTTGGCAATTACCTTTTGCCCTCTTTCCCTGTGTTGTATTACCTGTTGCCTTTGTCCCAGGTCTCCTTTTCTTGGTTTATTGTCCATTTAATGAGAAAATATTCTAGCAGTTTCTCAATAGCATATGAATTCATTATCTGTTGCTTCTGTAGCAAATCACTTTTGTGGCTTAAAACAACACAAGTTTTTATTTTGCATTGTGGGCTACAAGTAAGACTTAGACCTTGCAGGAGGCTGCCTCCCTTTCTCAGTATCTAGAGGAGAATCCTTCTCCAAATCTGTTCAGTTTCTAGAGGTGGCTAATACTTTAGGCTGGTGACACTCCCACACTTCATGCGCAAAGCCAGAAATGGTGGGTTAAGCCTTCACACTTCACCACTCTGACCTCACCTGCCTCCCTCTCTACTTTTAATGACCTTATGATTACATTGGGCTGACCTATATAATCTAGGACAATGTCTATTTTAAGGTCAGTTAGATAGTAATCTGTACTTGCAACCTTAATTTCCCTTTTCCGTTTAAAGGAGAATATTCACAATTTTAACATTTTAAGAGTTTAGGACATGGATACCTGAGGGAGGTCCACTATCCTACACAACTCAGGATACCTGGAAATATATCTTAAAATTTTTATTGTACAAGTACATGTAATTAAAATATTGACTGCCTACAAAATGTGGGTTACAGAAATTCCATTCTTACTTTATGAAATAAAACGTTATTTTCTTGTAGCTGCAAGTTTTAAGAAATTTGTAATCATTGGTATTACAAACCTGAGTAATCATGTGTCTTGGTTTGATAATTTTTGTCTATTGTTTTGGATTCTTTTTCCATTTTGTAGCCCTATTTTCTGGAAGAGTTCCTCAAATTTATCCTGCAATGTTATCAATGAATTTTAAACAATAAGTTAACTGTAAAAATTTAATTGACAAGATTTTATCATCCTTTTATTCCTCTTATTTTTCTTTTTTATGCAGTGTTTCTTTTTAAAGCGGTATTTTAAATTTGAAATTTTCTTCAGCTTCCTATATTGTCACTACTTTTTCTTAATTTCTTTTACTTCCAGTTGTTTTTGTTTCCTCTCTATCATTTTTTCCTAATATTTAGTAACATTTAACTACCCCATAAAAATACAAATGTTGATCAGAAATTTTGATTATAGGGCTCAGATCAATTGATAATTGTGTTAGAAAGCATGTTGGTAAGTGACTTTTGGAGGATAATTGATTATAAATGGCTCTATGGCTCAACTAAATCCATAAACATTAATACACAATTAATAACCACCAGGATTCATTCTATTTTTTCATTATATTATAGAACTTCCTTACATCATTCCACATATGTATCGTAAGTATATTTTGTTTAAAATTATATACCATTCAGATGAAAAATTAAAGCCTAGCTCAGTCTAGGGTGACTGATGGATTCCCTTGTCTTCTACTTTGATTTCCCTTTCACTGTACTTCCTGACCGAGCAGATAACCTGCTTCTAGACTTTTTGGAGAAATTATCTGAGAAATAAAAATATCAATAAGAAAAATATACCTTTTCCTTTCTCTGTTGTGACATTTAAAATCAAAGCATTCTACTTATACTTCCCTTATAAAACACTAAACAATTTTACTACATGTCAATGCTTATGAAGATTTTCTTTTTATGAGTTTTTTTGTATGTGACTACTTTATTCAAATGTTCTCCCTCAGGTATTACTGACTGTGGCCATTTGCGATAATTGTTATTATGACTGTGAAAAATATCATACCTAGTTCTATATTTTCTTGAGAACATGCTAGAAAAAGAAAATCCTTCTCTCAATTCTCTTGGTCTGCTTATAATTATTATTGAAACCAGAACAACAGAGTACAATGATATGTTTTGAGAACCCCAAAACAAATAGAAGCTCTGTTCTTACACTGAAACTTGTCTGATGAACAAGCTCTTTAGTACTCTATTATAACATTTTAAATATGTATTCATAAAGATAGAAGGTGAAACAAAGATTATTCTGTGAATGTAGACCATGATGACTTTATGAAGAAGGTCTTTCTTCAATATTATGTGCGATCTATTTTGGAGAAGAAGAAAAATTATATAGGTTCATTTTTATAGCAGAAAGAGAACAAAGTAACAAATCTTTACTTATTATAAAAATAAAATAGAGAAGATAATAATACAAGTGATTTATTAAAGGCTCTTACTGGGGAACAATGAATCTTAAAATTTGATAGATTATACAGCTCTGGAGTTACCAAATCGTAATTTTTACTCCAAAAGATAGCAAGAATTATAACTGGTATGCTTATAATGCCAATAACTTTATTAGTGAGTTTTTTAAAAAATAAAACTTTTGGTGACTATTCTATATGTGATTTTGTGTGACAGCTGGAGGTAGGGAGACTATAAAGGAGGATATTTTATTAATGAACTTCCATGGGGATAAAATACTGAAGTATCAGCTGGCACGGTATATAAAAGGGATATGAATCTATGGTGCTGTTTCTAAAAGAAATATAATATTCAGTCAATGATTAAGTATGTAGGAAAAGGGATATAGAAGTTAAAGATAACAAAAATTCAAGCCTAAAGATTAAATAATGGTAAGAAATATTTTCAGTATTAGGTAATATCAGTATTCTGTTATTGAAATTAGGTGTTATTCTACTTAATAATGAAAATATTTTTAGAATAGTCACTGAATATTTCCTCCTTAAATTTTTAAAACTTTACCTACTCTCTATTTATAATGTTATCTCTTTATTTTCTTCATTTTAATAGTCAATCTTCTGGCTCCTTTAAAAAAAGTCATATTACATCTTAAAAGCAGTTTGTCAATTACTTGATAACATGTGTGTCCATTTGAATACAATGTCCAAATAATTTCTATCATCTAATAGATATGCAAGATTGTATCATGTCATAGTTATATCTCCATGATAACATAATATCTTCATGTGGAATATTTTCAAACTGAGAAATGTATTCTTAATTATATAGTGTTTCATGAATTTATAAATGGTACTGGAGATTGATTTTGGGTAGTCACATTGAGCTAAATTTCTAGCCTTTTAAAAATTTTTATTTCAAGACAGTGTCTCACTGAGCTGCTAAATTTCCCACACTGCATTCAGCTTTTAATTAAAAATTTCTAAAAACTCATCTTGTAGCCTAATATAGTGGCACATACATGTGATCACAGCCCTCAAGAGGCTGAAGCAAGAGGTTGGATGTAAGTCCAAGTCCATCCTAGGCTTCATAGTGAGTACAGGGCTGCCTGAATTTCATAACAACACCCTGTCTCAAAAAGTGAAAACAATAAAATTTATCTTGTTATGCTATTTTAAATATGGCTTATATATCTAAATAATATTAATTTTTTTACCTATGCTTCATTACGTCCACATAATAAATATTTGCAAAATGAGTGAGTGATTGTACTAAATGTCAGGAGGACTACAGATTAGTGGATTATTCTCACACTCATTATATCTAGAAGGATGAGTGTTGCCTGACACCTGCTGATGCATCAGACACTAAGGTTAGAAGGGACATATAAGGCTTTTCTGTGGCAACTAAATGATTACAATTTATTAAGAGAAAAAAATATGTCCAAGATGCCAAATAACTATTGATCAGTATTTCAATTCATAGGTTATATTAAATGCTAACCTTTGCTTTAAAACCAATCTTTAACAAAAATCATTCCTATAAGTCTACCAAGGAAATCTTACATGTCTTAATTCTTCAAAACTGTCAGGATGGAGGAATGTGTAAGGAAACAAAATAAAGAAAGAACCGGAGCAACATTTTCCACAGACTACTTTCATGTATTCGAATTTGCCTTATGTTTACTCAGCTTACTAGGTAACTAGAATACACAATTGCCTGAAAAATTCAGCACGAAAAGGTGATAGCATTTTCTATCTAATTTACTATAGAACAATATGCTATTTATATAATTCATATTTCATCTGACACATTTTAAACAGTTGACTCTCAAAATTTTCATTCTTCACTTCTCTCTCTCTGATGTTTCTTCCTATGTTTTGAGAAGCACACTTTTCATAAGTGACTTCTAAAAGAACACAGAGCAGTGTTGTTGCTGTATATACTACATTTGGCATCAAACAATTTCCATTTGGCAATTTACACTCACTCCCCTCAGGTAGCATTCAGATTCCACAAAGATGGCTTCGACAACAGGTCTATTACTTTTTCATTGCTATGGACTCTTGGGCTGAGACAACTTCAGAAATCAGGGAATCACCATTCTTGGACTGGATAATACCCTGCTGTGATCCCTGTGTATATCCTCAGAGGACCTGATGGGTGACATTGCTAACTTTCCACAGTAAGAATGAGCAGAAATATTGAAAGGGTTTGGCCTTCAAATCTTCATAAGAGTTGGCTAATTAAAAATAACCACAAAAAACAACTTCCGAACAAAAGTGTTTCTACCTCTTGATGAAAGGCAATAATGGTCCACTTATAAAATCTGTTTCATCAAAGAATGCCAATCTCTCAAGGTCTGGATAAGTAGCCTTATGTATTCTAATGAATGCCTGCTTTTTCTCAGTTGGCTCATTTTTAAGCAGAAAAAAACCAGTGATTTTAACTGAGTGTTCTGAATATTAATTAATGCAAATGATGAACAGACAGGATGATAAGAGGAAAGTCACTGCACTGAGATGTTTGGGATCTCTAGGAAACCTGGAGTCACTTGGTACAGAATAAAGTTTTGTTTAGTGTATAATCAGATTCCAGAGCTAAGCCCTTTGGTTGAAATTCATCTCAATAGAACCAAAAGCTTAAGGGATTACTTTAATCTTTCTCTGATACTCAGTTTTCACATCTGTAAAATAGAAATAATTACAGTGGCTACCTCACATGATTGTTGTAGGGGATAAATGATTTTCTGTAGTGTGCTTAGCACTATGCCTGACACATCTTCAATTCTCTTTCATTGTTAATGATTTTCATTTATTCAGCAAATGTCTGTTGTGATATTTCCATATCCTACACTTCTTTGTGTATTCTAAACTGAACAGTTATGCTACTGAGGAGCTGTGCAACCTCACGTAAGAGATAATGTCTTAATGATAAAACGAGGCCTACTGAGTGTCTAGGAAGGACTCTACTTCCTTTTCTGAGCCTTAGAGATTTGCTTACAGGATCGACTGTCATGCGGACGTTAAGTCAGGAATCGATTCCACAGAGAGAAGGATTTTCTGGAATCTAACAATACTTTGCACGACTGGAGAAACAGCAGGCTGATCAGTTTACCACTTGACCTGCGCATTCCAATGGACTTAAACATTTATGACCACTCTGATTTATATCACTTTCTAAGTCCAGGCTGATCTCTGTCCTGCTTATCCTCTCGATCAAGGCTACTGTCACATATCCACCTCTTTTTGTGATGAAAGTCTAGTCTTTCTTTGATAGAGAACACTTTCAATCTCCACCTAGTTTGTGTTTCCTGATTTGCAAATCTGTCCCACACTTGAATAAAACTGCTTTTATTTTAAACAGTTTTTGTGATTTTCTTCATTCATAATAATCATCATTTAAATTATCAGAAACTATAGTGGCAAGCTCTGGAAACCATATTTGTTTTCTGTGATTTTGATTTTTGATGAGATAATTGTAGCAGAAATTGTTATCTGATTCAAAGTGGTTTCAGAAATTTGTAACTGATACTCAGAAATACAAACTAACCTCTGAAAATTGCCTTAAGTTAGACCAGACATACTCAAGAATTATGGGAATCATGGTCAACTATCTCCAAAGTGAACCATGGAGGCTGGAGCATAACTCAGTGGTAGTTACCTAGCGTGCATGAGGCTCTGGGTTTGATCCCCAGCATCATAAAAACAGACAAACAGAGATAGAACCATAAACAAATAAACAAAAGACCCAAAATGAATTGGATATCTGCTATGCTTCGAGAAAAAAAAGATTGAAAGTATAGCTGTTGTGTTAGTTAACTCCTCAATACTGTAACAAA
>RJWM01048306.1:0-11542 GCA_004363535.1 Dasyprocta punctata
AAAATACCATAGAGCAATATTTATGGATGATTAAATTGGTATAAACCCCATGAAAAGTAATTTGGAAATGCTTAAAACATAAATGTGCATATCACTTGATCCAACAATTCAATTTACAGAAATTTTAGCCTACAGATTTACTCAAACATGAACATAATTTTACATATATACACATATCTTATTTAATTTTGCATTGTTAATAGCAGCAAAATAGAGGAAACAATTTAAATGTCCATCAATAGGGAACAAGATAAATAATAAGTATTCATGCAATTAGTATTATGCAGATATTAAAAATCATGAGGCATATCTATCTCTAGGACCAAACATACAAAGTTAAGTGATGAAAGCAAAGTAATATGCAGTGTGAAAAATGTGTTACTATTTATAACCCATTCATTGATACTCAAGAAATAACAGGGTATGGAGTTGGGAGTGAAGGGGAAGCAATTCTTGACTTGATATTTTTTGGAAGAAAGAATTTGCTAGAGTAGTTAGTGATTACTTTTTCTGATAAATGTTGATATTATTTTTTAGTTATGTACCATGACTGGGGTAAATATATATTTAAGTGTATTTAGCAGCATCTATTTGATGCTAATGATAAATTAGTAAAGGTAAGATTAGCCCAGCAGGGGGAGTGAGCCCTCACTAGCTGCGCAAAGGATTGAGCTCTACCCAGCACAGTATCTCAGTGCAATCCATCAAGGGAACGCCCGCCCAGCCTCGCAGAACACAGAGGTACTGAGCCCAGCCCAGCCCAGTGCCCCAGAGCTGCTCATCAGGGAGCAGCCAGCATAGCTGCAGGGCCTTAGAGAACTTGAGCTCTGCCCATTAAAGCACAAGGCTAGAGCTCCATTATTCAGGGGTGCAGCTGCATGGCAGGTCTTAGAGGTTGGGAACCTGCCCAACCAGGAGTAAGGCCCAGGAACTAAATGCCTTGGAATTGCCTGGGTATTCCCTGTAGTCCAGAGGCATTGAACTCATGGCAACCAGACTCAAGGTCCTGGTGATGCCACACTCTGGGGTGTGCTCCACCTAGCTGCCTGGGTCCCAGAGATTCTAACCCCCACCCAATAAGGTGGAGGGTCCAGCAACACACTCCAGGAGTGCGCCCTCACTAGCAGCACAGAGGATCGAGCTTTACCCAGCAAAGCACCTCAGGGCAAACCATCAGGGGAATGCCTGGCCAGCCTTGCAGGACACAGAGGTACTGAGCGCAGCCCAGTCGAGAGCCCCAGAGCTGCTCATCAGGGAGCAACCACATAGCAGCAGGGCCTTAGAGGACTTGAGCTCTTCCCATTAGAGCACAAGGTGAGAGCTCCATTGTTCAGGAGTATGGCCACTCTGCAAGTCCTAGAGGTTGCAAACCCCACCCAACCAGGAGCAAGGCCATAGCAGTATATTCCTGGGACTTACCTGGGATTGCCCCATGCTCCAAAGGCTCTAAACTCCTCCCAACCAGACGCAGGGTCCTGGTGGGGCCACACTCCAGGGTGTGCTCCCTCTAGCCACCTGGGTCCTGGAGATTCCAAACTCCAACCAGCCAGGCTCAAGATCCAGTGACACACCCCAGTGGTGCATCTCTGCTAGCCACCTGGGTTGTGGGGGTTTTGAATGCTACACAGCCAGGTTATAGGTCCTGGCAACAAGCTCCAATAAAAGTCATATATCGTAAATAAACAGTCAACATCTTACTAAATGACAAAAACTGAAATCTTTCAACCTAAAATCAGGAACAAGACAAGGATGTCCATTATCACCATCCTATTCAACATAGTTCTGGAAATATCAGCCAGATCAATTAGACAAGAGAAAGAAATAAGGGGAATAAGGATAGGAAAGAAACAAATAAAATTATCACTCTTTGCAGATGATATGATACTCTACATAGAAGACCCCCAAAAATCCGTTGAAAGACTTCTAGATGTAACAGTCGAATTTAGTAATGTTGCTGGATACAATGTGAACACTAAAAAATCAATAGCATTCCTGTATACAAACAACAAAGTCACTGACAGAAATAAGGGAAACCACACCCTTCACTATAGCATCCAAAAAATTGCAATACTCAGGAATCAGTCTAATGAAGGAAGTAAAAGATCTATACAGTGAAAATTACATTACTCTGAAAAAGGAAACTGAAGAGGATTTCAGAAAATGAGATATTCCCTGTTCATGGATAGGAAGAACAAACATCGTGAAAATGGCCATTTTCCCAAAATTGTTATACAGATTTAATGCAATCCCAATCAAAATACCACTTGCCTACCTCACAGAGCTAGAGAAATCATTCCTGAAATTATTCTGGAACCAGTAGAGAGCTAGAATTAACAAAGGCAATTCTGGGCAACAAAGGTAAGGCAAGAGGAATCACAATCCCCTATTTCAAAGTATATTACAAAGCTACCGTGACAAAATCAGCATAGTACTGGAATAAAAACTGACCTGAAGCTCAGTGGAATAGATTAGAAGATACAGTCACAACTACAAACACACTCAGCCACCTCATCTTTGACAAAGGGGTCAAATATGTACATTGGAAGAAAGATAGCCTCTTTAAAAAATGGTGCTGGAAAAACTGGCTTTCCATGTGCCATAAATTAAAACTAGATCTGTGTCTATCACCATGCACTAAAATAAAGTCAAAATGGATCAAAGACCTGACTTTTAAAACAGAGACACTGAATTTGCTGGAAGACAATATAGGTAAAAATCTTTATGACATTGGAGTAGGCAGAGAGTTCATGAACAAAAATCAATCTGCACAAGAAATACTTTCCAGAATCAGCAGCTGGGATCTCATCTTATGAAAAAGTTTTTGCATGTCAAAGGAAATCTCCAACAGAGTGGAAAGAAAACCCACGAATTGGGAAAATATCTTGGCCAATTGTCCCCCAGACCAAGGACTTCTATCTAAAACTATCTAAAAGAATTTTTAAAAATCAGGCCCCTAAAATTCAAGGACCCAATCTAAAAATGGGCATCTGACCTGAATACACACTTCTCAGAGGAAGAAATACAAATGGCAAATAAATATATGAAAAAATGTTCAGCATCAGTGGTCACTAGGGAAATGCAAATTAAAATGACACAGATTCGATCTCACTCCAGAAAGAATGGTCAAGACTAAAATATCAAGCAAGAACAAATGCGTGAGGGGCTGTGGGGAGAAAAGAATTCTTCTCCACTTTTGGTGGGAGTGTAGACTGGTGCAACCACTGTAGAAAGCAGTGTGGAGATTCCTCAAGAAACTTGGATTAGAGATCCCATTTGACCCAGCTATGCTGCTTCTGGGCATTTTTCCAGAAGAATTGAAAGCATCATACCACAGTGATATTTGTGCAACCATGTTTATAGCAACCCAATTTGTAATAGCCAAATCTTGGAAACAACCCAAGTGCCCATCAATCAAGGAATGGATGAAAAAGATGTGGCATTTTTATACAGTGGAGTACTACTCAGCTATCAAGAAAGATTGCATTGAGACTTTTATAAGTAAATAGACAAGACTTGAGACCATACTCATAAGTGAGATAAATCAAACTCATACGTTTAAATACTGTATTGTCTCCCTAGTGCAAGAAACTGAAAAAGTATATATGTTCCAAAATCTACAATAAATACCATGGAAGGGTAAGAAACTGCTTAAAGAGCAAAAGTAATTGGGAAAGGGAAAAGGAGGAAAGAAGGAAGGGAAAAAGGGAAAAGGCATAAATCTATATATATGTATATGTAAGATAACTAAAATGTCTAAACAAGCTTTCTATGCATAAAGTCCTTGAGGCACCAGGTTTACGCATTACTGTGATACAAACATACCCTTCTGGACCAACACAAAAATCAACGTTTCTCTTCTCCAACAATCCACCCCTTCTTGCAACAATTGCAAGCCGCTGCATCCACTCTAGCTCATTCACATAGTAACTCAGCAAGGACATCAGCAATACAGCATTACATAATCATGGAATTGCCTGCAAGTGAGGTGTAGAAGCTGCACATACTTGGGAAATCATTCAAATCGTAACAGTGATTACACTAACAAAGACGATACTGTCCCTGTTACTGCCTAACGTTTACACTGTCACACTCATGACATTTCTGTGTGCACTGTCTGCTTATGTCCTTCATTCATTCTACATTGTATTGTTATTTCATTCATTGATTCATGGCAACTCTACAAATTAAAGAAATTAACTCTTACACTGTGAACATTCTCCAGGGTTTTTATTTGTCATTATTCTTGCTTTTTAATATGGTATCGTTATATCGTATTGTTATAGTTTGCTTTTGTTTGGGCCAGAAGATTTTTATGATTCATTTATCAATAACTTTGACTATGCTTTTCATAGTCTTATAAAAACTTCACTACTGTGAGGTGTCTTGAAAATGATTTTATTTTCTCTCTTTCTTTTCATGATTTTTTTGTTAAAAAATTTATTTTTAGAAGTTTCGATTTTCAGAAAAATTGGGAAAATATTAGTATCCATATACCTCTTGCAAATGTTTCTATTATTTGTATCATATTGTCTATTTCAATTAATGAACCAATATGGATATGTTATTAACTGATGTCCATAGTTTATTCAGATTTCCTCATATTTTTATGGAATGATCTTGTTCTGTTCCAGGATTGAATTTAGGATATCACATTGCCCAGTTAATTGTCATGTTTCCTTATTTTCTTCTGATTTGTGATAGTTTCTCAGCCTTTGCTTATTTTTCTTGAACTTTACACTTTGGAAGAGAATTTATCAAGTATTTTGTTAAGCTTTAATGTAGATGTATCTGATATCCTCCTCATGGTTAGATCGACTTTACAGGGTTGATAGGGATGATCGCAGAGGTAAAGTGCCACTTTTGTTTTTCTCATATAAAGAATTAGCCATGATTTATTACTATTGATGTTAACCTTAAGACCTGACTGAAGTAATGTTATCTAGTTTCCTCCACCATGATGTCATTCTACAGTCCTTTTCCCTCTACCATACTCTTTTAAAGAAATTATTTATGAACAGCTCACACTTAAGTTGTGACTCTCGTCTTAGAGATATCTTTGATGTACATCTACTTACTTTTGTTTTTTGGGTACTTCCTTGCTTTCTGGTACTACATTATGCTAGTTTCACCTTATATTTTTCTATGTTAGTCCTAGCGTAAGCCTTTTTCCTTAGAAGTGCCAGTTCCATTGATTGGTTAATGTATTGGAAACCAAGAGGTGAACCTAAGATTCTTGCTGCCAGTAGGGTGTCATTTCCATCAAAGCTTTTTAGCAGAAGAGCAAAAATCAGATGTGATTATGGTAACTGATGTATATATTTGTATTTATAACTATTTTTATCTACAGTAACACAATGTCTCCAACACTAATCCATTGCCGCTTGGATGATTCTAACCTCCTTTCCCTTGTTGATCTGTAAATTCTCACACCAGTAGTGAAAAACCTGGTTCCTAGCATCTTGCATCCATAATTACATATTTGTTCAATTCCTGTGCTTGTGTACATCAGGATCAGAAATGTTAATTCATCTTCTCTTGAGGAATACCCTTATCAGACAGAGTGTGGTTTGATACTATGTGCAGTTCCTTTGCCTTTGGTCTTGCAGACTTTATTTTCAAAGCTTGTGCAGATCACATTTTTAAATTTTGTTTTAAAAATGTGTACTATTGTTAGAATATCTTTGGGCTTGAAATTATTTTTATTGCATATATTTACAGTGTACAAAATGATGTTTGGTGAATACATATGTAGGAAGATGATTACTACAGTCAAGTAAATTAACATAACCATCATCTCCCATAGTTTTCTTTATGGTGTGTGTGGTAAGATCAGTTAAAATCTGATGTCTTACCATATACTCAGTGCATAATTATATTATCAGCTACAGTTCTCATTCTGAACATTTCACATCACACACTTAATCATTGAATACAGCTTCTGCTTTTCACACTTCAACTTCCATCTCCTCACCACAACCTCTCACATCCACTAACTACTCTTTTACACTCTATTTTTATGTATTTACATTTATTTAGATTTCACATAAAAGTGAGATCATGTAGTACGTTTTTTGTGTGTCTGGCTTATTGTTTTGCACATTTTCTTACCCAAGTTAGTGAGGATATTTCTTATATCTCTAGTACAGGCCATTATTCTTAAATTAGTCTCCATTCTTTCTGAGATCCTCCAATCTCTTAAAATTATTATTTTGATGCATCAAGGTTTACTCTTCGTGTTGTATAAATTTTGACCCATGTCAAACGATTCTGTTGTATTGGCCCCCCAGTCAGTATACTTCAGTTTCTTAATTGACAAAGTAATAATAGTTCCTGTTCAGTTCTGGTTGCTTCTGTTTCTTAGGAATGGCTGGTCCCTGTGATGCACAGTTCGTCACTATGATGCACACTGTATAAATCAATCCCCAGTTGACAAGCCATTCTGCCTCTGTACTTCCTGCTTGCTTATTCCATATAAACCCTAGACCACCATAGATCAGGGCCTGATATTCTGGGAATGATCTCAAACAGTGCCCATCGATATAAATAAATCTGCCCTTAAATCCTGGGTGTGATTTTGGTGTTTCTGCTTACCTTTGCATCTGGTGCACTGGTTAGGAAGACCAACCATGTTTACCTCTTTGGTCACTGGTCACGGCCCTCACAGACAGAGCAGGATATCTCCAGGTCCTGATGGGAAGGTGCACCCTTGAGATTTCTTGACTCCCATTGGAGGTCTGGACCATTGTTCCTGGCTCCCTGCTTATATCAATCAGTGTTTACTAGAGAAACAGATATAACACAAGTTACACAAATGTATAATAAATGACAAGACTGATTTGGGATGGTCAGCCACAGAGTTGGATGAGGAAGTGTGCAGAGGATGTATGAACACTGGGGTCTGAAGGGTGCAGTCCAAAATCTGGAGCTCACTGCAGTGTTCTTTGCAAGTTCATAACAGGAGGCCAATGGGTCTTTGACAGAACACTGAACAATCTACACTGGAAGACTGAAGAGTCTAGGCTGGAAGCTGAACAGTGTGCACCAGAAACCAAGAGACAATATACAAACTGAAAGCAAAGACTAGAGCTCCTCTGAAGGACCAACAATCAGTCCTTCCTCATTTCCCTTTTACTGTATGCAGCTCTCCTCTTGGAGGGGTCCTTTACACCTATGCCACCTCTGTGCCCTCTTGCACAAGTTGAGGATATTTAAAAAGGTCTGTGGCCTCCTATTGAATCACCTAGTTAAACTTTTAAACTTCTCAAGTTGACACAATGAACAACATCCTGAAGTGGTAAGGGTATGTCCTCTACACTCCAGGATATAGAGCTGCTGAGTTACTCAGTTAATCTTCTAGACTTCTTAAATTGACAAAATGCATCAAACATTATACCACTCCAGTGGCTCATATCAGACCCCAAAGGAGGTTGGCTGCAATCTGTCTGTCTGTCAGCCTTCCTGCCTGATTCCAGTAAGACACCTGGGGGTACCCTAGTTTGTCTGTCTGTCAGTCCTGGTCAGTTCAAGCAGAAGAGTTTAAACAACTCTTGTTACTTGAGGCCATCTTCAAAGGAAGTGGTTGGAATGTTTAATGTATGAGTGCCTGCTGAATACATGTGTGAGTGAGTGGATCAGACAGCACAAGCAATAGGCTGCTCCATTTGTGCACCAAGACTGGGGGCCACTGGTCAGAGTGGCTGTTTGGGCCCTCATCTGGGGTTCCATGGTGCTCTACATATGGCACAACAGAGGCCTCTCACTCTCCTTAGCTAGGTCACACCTAAGTCCTCATGAGGTGTTTGGCCAAGCAGGTATCGGAATGATCTCTCTTTCTGAGGGGCACTCATCCTGTGTCTGTTTCGCCATCATTCAAGAGTACAGAATACATGTGTAGGAACTCAGAGATGAAAATTAGTCAAAACCCACAGTAGCTGACTGCAGAAAAAAGAGATTTTACAGTGGCAAAAATGAAACCAAACTGCTCTCTGCATCTTAGAAAAAAAAAGGTCCATTCTTCCTGAGAATTCCTCCTTGGCACACTTGTCAGTTGCCATTACTGCTGCTCACATCTGTGGCTTCACTCCCCACTCCTAACTCATCTACTTCCAACCAATTGCACTGCCTCCAGCTAGCCATTGCCTACATTTGCCACAGAGACCCTCTTTCCAGAGCCTTATGTTTGTACATCTATGCTCTATTCTGGTCATACGGCAACAACTAATGCCCAGCTGAGACGACTGTCAGCAATTTCTTCTGAGTTTCACATTTTGACTGATGAAACATTGGACTCTCAGACCTGAAAAATGTGTTGCACTCTGTCAGGCCTGAATCGTTAATACAGACCAACATCTATCAAACTGGGCCCCTGAGATCCCTCCCCAGTTATTGCAAAATTTGGGGGTGGACCTGTGACTTTCCTGGTAGACAATGGAACAGAACTCTGCCTTCAAAAGTTCCCTCTGTCAAAAAGTTACAGGGCAACTGGGACTCTTGCCACTTGTCCCTTCTGCCAGGCATAAACTTAAAACCTGGGAGGACATATCCTTTGCAATAAGCCAGTCAACTCCTTCTCACTTAACCCTGCACTTTCGATTTTGACTGTTCCCCCAAAATAAAGATGCTGCCTGCATCAGTCTGAGACAAGTAACTTCAACAATCTAGGAGTTCTGAAAACTCTCCTCCTAGAGGTATATACTAAAGACTTGCCTCTGGACCTGGCCGTCAAGTATGCCACCTCATCATGAGCCCCCTCCCCATTACTGTCAGATGTCACAGGAAGCACAAACAGGCATTCAGGCACACATCAGCCTGATAAACTGTTAATGATCTTGGGCAAGAACACAGCCATCACCTTGCACTGTGTGGTTCCTGACCCATACACCATTTTGGGCTGTTTTAGACAAAAAGGATGCCTTCATCTGCTTGTGGGTTGCTCCCATAACCCTTTCAAGTGGGAAAATCAATTCCCAAGAGGGTTTAAGAACTTTCCCACTATTTTCAGGGAAACTCTAACAATAGATTTGGCCGAACCTCCAGCAACTTTTCTCAGGTTTCCCTGTTCCTTCCAGTTCTGTCACAGTCCCCCAAGTAAACCGTAAAGACTGTCAAACTGCTAAAATACACCTCTCCTGCCTGTAAAGCCAGTTCAAGATCTCTGAGTTGTCAATGCCAACACAATTGCCCTCCATATACGTTGCCTCAGTCATCTGCCATGCATACCATGCTGGTACACCTTGTCTGGACCTAAAAATTGCCTCCTTCTTCATTTGATTGGTTCCTGTCAGACAGTGCCTTTTTGTGACTGATCTGGACTCAACCTCCCAGAGGTTCAAAAACATGCTCCTTTAAAAACCACTTCTGATTAATGATACTTCCAAGCTTCCTCCTGGGAAGGCATAAAACTTCTACTGCAATATCTGGTAGAAAATGATTACAAGAAAAAATGTTCCACAAATTTCTTAGAGCTGTTGGCTTCTATAATATCTGGATCCTTGAGTTCACAAAAACTACATCAGACTATCAGCCCCTGAGAATGCCCAGTGGTCTACCTGTACAAATACTTAGATCTGGTCACTAAGGACTGCCTCCTCCCTTTGCTTCTGTGCTCTAACCACCACTGTCCTTTCGATTAAGAAAGCTGACAAATTCATCTTAGCCTGAGCCCTAACAGACCAGGTGCCACATGCTATACTGTGATGAATTGCTCTAAAAATTGACCCTCTGACAGATGTTGAGTCCACTCTGCTTAATGATGGAAGTATCTCTGTTAGAAATGAGGTCCAACAGGCTAGAGATGCTATGGTCACTTTGGACAAAACTATTTTGGCCAAAACTTTCCTGCAGGGATAGTCTGCACAGCAAACTGCTTCCTGCTACTTTTAGGAGATCTGCCACCAACAACATAAAAAATCCAGTCCACAGGCCTAAGCTCCCTCTGGTTATCCAATGACTTAAACATGAATCCCAGCTACCAGACCTGCCCCCTCTGTAAGTTCTGCAATCTCAAGCTGCTGAGCTTGCACCTGTAACCCTGCATCCCTCTCACCAACCCTGACTTCTCATTCCATACTCGTACTAAAAAAACAATGAAAGCTTATAGGGTCCTGCTGCAAAAAATGAACGCTATATTAGCCTACCCTTGATCATTGGCAATGATAATGGGCTTGCATTTGTAGTAGAGGTTAACTCAAAAACTAGATTAAATAAAAGCTACGTATAGCATACAGGATAAAAGTTCTAAAATATGGTTTTTTTTAAAGCTTGTAACCAGTTTAAAGACCAATTATATCTGTAGACATTCCCACACACCTATATAATCCAGATACACATTAACCACCTTTACAAATTTCAGAAATCCAGCCTTAGGTTCACTGAAAAATTTACCTGGACCAGGCAACTCACTCTGAAGAGACAATGCACTCAAAGTCCTGCTCTGGTCACTCTGGATGCTGAGTAGTACGCACAGGGCCGAGCCTGAGGACAGAGTTCCATACCTATTTCCTTCATTTTTGTGTCTTTTCAGGCTACTTACCAAAGTTCTACCTTCCCTGTCCCCTGCTAGCTGTGCTTTTTGCCTTAAACTCCATAGATGGTTGCTCCAAGAGAATAGAACAATCAATCAAACATTTGACCAAAATTTAACGAGCATCCAAGACACATTGAACACTTTCCTAGATCAGATTAACTCCATCGTTCTCTTGTCAGAGTCAACAGAGGGGGAAACCCTACAAGAAGGAAATAAACCAAAAACTCCTGGTGGAAGAACTCTCAGTTTAGGGGACTTTGTTTAGGGTCCAGTCTAGAATCAATGACAACCCTAATGTTACTGCTTCTGTCTGGGTTTTGTCTCAAAAGATCACATGTAATATGCCCAGCAAATTTTATTCAGGAAAACTAAAAGGAGTAGGGGAGAATGTAACAGAAAATGCTCCCCCGCAAGCCAGTATACTTCAGTTTCTTAGTTGCCTAGGTAACAGTTCCTGTCTCAGTTCTGGTTGCTTCTGACTCTTAGAAATAACTAGTCACTGTGATGCATAGCTCGTCACTAAAGTGCACACTGTAAAAATCAGTCCCCAGTTGACAAGCCGTTCTGCCTCTGTACTTCCTGTTTGCTTATCCTGTATAAACCTTAGACCACCAGAGATCAGGACCTGATATTCTGGAAATGATCCTGATCAGTGTCCATTGACATAAATTAATCTGCCTTCAAATCCTGGATGGCAGGGCAGTGTTTTTGCTTGCCTTTGCAGTGTTTGTATCTGCAGGCTTTGATTAATTTATAACATAATATATTTACTATGATGGTATTGCACAAAGCAGGTAGATATCCAAAAAGCTCCCATTGTACATCTGCTTATCTTGCCCCACATAACTGCCAACCAGTGATCTTTCCACAGTCTTATAGTTTTGCCTTTTCAGAATGTCATATAATCAGAATTATACAGTAGACAGTGTTTTCAGATTGGTTTCTTTCACATAACAATTTGCATATGCTTCCTCCATGCTCTTTTGACTTGCTAAATCTTTTAATTCAATTTTTTAG
>RJWM01048307.1:0-11524 GCA_004363535.1 Dasyprocta punctata
AAAGAAAAGAAAAAGAAATGGAATTACTTTGCTCAGGGGACCCATCCCTCCTCTTTCCAAGCCCATGGGGCTAGGATTTGGCCTTGTGGGTGGCCCTGATGCTGAAAGAGACTGTATCCCCTCACCCTGAGCCGGGAGAGAGTACCACAGCGGTCAATGAAGGGGATGGTAAGGAAAGATGGGAGAACCAGGGACTCAGGTCCTTCATGGCTCCTCAGCCTTCAGGAGACCAACCAGCCCCCCATGGGTATTTATCTCCATAGGAGGAGGAAGATGCTTGCTCAGGGCCTGGGGTAATGGGGACAGGCTGTGGGTGGGGGCGGGGCAGCATCGCTAATGCATTTTGCCAGCATCTTTGGTTTCTCCAATATCCAGCCAGACTATTAGCAGTTCCCCAAGGATGGCCTTGCTCCTCACGTCATTCTCCATTTCCTATAAATGGGAAGCAACTAGGGAGTAGGGGTGTGTGCGCGTGTATGTGTGTGCTGGGGGAGGGGAAGGGAGGAAAGGAAGGGAACATGGTGGTTTACCTACTGCTGACTTGTTAAAAAGCTAAGTTGTTATTTGTCCAGAAAGACAGGGCATCTTGGGGAGTCATATGGGTGTGATGACTTCCTCTGAGACCCTGAGATCACTGGCCAGGCCGGGTGAGGGGTGGCTCCCTCTGCCTTGTTTCTGGAGTATTTGTGTGGTTGGGATTTGGGGTGATTGCCTCCGTTTTATTTTATTTTTTTTTAACTCTGAAAATGGTACCCATTTTGGGTTGTCCTAGTTACTGAATGGGCTACAGTAATCCATGAGAAGCACTTAGAAACAGTGCCAGACACAATCAGTAATGGTTAACGATTATTATTATTGGAGGCTACACCAACAGAAGGGGAGGGGGTTTCAAAACAGAGGATTCCACAACACCAAGTGCTGGGTGGGGCTGTGTAACCACCTGGCTTGGTAAGGAAGAGTCATTTTCTCTAGGGAGGGTGACTGAGCTGTTGCTCAAGTGGCAGGCCATTGGGTGGGGTCCAGGACCTCATGACATGCTCCCGGGAGCCTGCTTCCTCTTCTGTGTCATGAGGCACACCAACCCCTGGCAAGGAGTGGGGTGCAGGAGAGGGAGAAGAGGACACCCAGTCCTCTGAGGGGGTACCACTGTCTCCAGCTCCCAGTGTTCCTTCCCAAGTCTGGAAAATACCAACGTCCACTCTCTGGGCTCTGTAATTTTCCAGCTGACCTGGAAATCCCCCTGACTCCTGCCCTTTTTCCTAAGGTAGAAAGGATACGGGTTCAGAGACTAAGACTCCACCTGGTGTCCCTGCTGCTGCCCCAAGACTGGGACACCAGGTTCCCTAGTGGAGATTCGGGCTCCCAGGCAGGCCACCCTGAGACAGTTTTCAAGTTTAACTTGTTTAGTGACTCAGAATATAGATTCTTGACTTTGCTCTCTCTTGCACCCACTCTTTCCCACACTGTCAGGGCCTCTGCTTCCCTCTGCCTCCCCGCTGGCCTGGGCACTTGTGGGGACCGTGGAGCCAACTGTCATTCTCACCAAGGTCCAGAAAGTGGAAAGGACTTGGCCTGTGTCACACAGCCTGCAACATGTCAGCACTGGAACCCATGGCCCCAGTGGTCAGTCCAGACCTGGGGATAACTAAGTCTTCTTCGAGGCATCTTCCCGGGATTCGGCAGTGCCCATTGGAGCCAGGACGCAACCCCCATACCCAAATCCACCCATGCCCAAGTCCCTTATTTAAATGGTATAGTGTTTGCATATCAATCTACACCTGCAGACTTTAAATCATCCTAGATTACTTATAATACCTAATATGATGTAAATGCTATGTAAACAGTTGTTACACTGTATTGTTTAGGGAGTGAGACAAAAAGTTTGTACATGTTCATACAAAGGCAAGCAAAACCACCCTCAGCCTCCTAAATACACCTTACATACGCAGTAGCAGCAACATAACATTTTCCTCCTAATGCTGCTGTGGTTGCTCGTCCACACCAGGCACTACACCCTCAGACAGGGAAGCAATGTGGTATTCAAATCAGCAATCTGCTTCATTTGGATTTTTCTCCACCCTAATAAAAGTCCATGGGAGAAAGACACAAACTGCTCCCACCGTGCCACTCCAGCCATCTTCTCCTGCTGCAGTTACACGCCTGTCACAGGTAACTGTTGGGACCTGAATCGATGGCAGAGGCGGCAAACATCTTTTGGGTAACTCAGCACCGTTTCTTCCCCATGTACCTCTTCAAGGAGAAAAAAATTGGAGTTTGGCTTCAAACTGCAGAAAGAGGGCCTGGTTTGGCTCTATGTCGAAGAAGAGCAAGCAGCAGGGAGGGAAACCAACCGGGAAGAATATGACTGTCCCTTCCCTTCAAGGGACGGTCCTGCATGGGTGTGTGTGTGTGTGTGTGCGCGCGCGCGCGCGCGCGTGTGGGCAGCTGTGCCTAGACAGAGCGCTGGCCAGAGTGGCCGGCTCGCTCGAGCAGGCAGGGGTCGCAGACAGGCAGATAGGCGAGGAGAGGGGAGGGGTGGGGGAGAAGGTGTCCCGTGGAGCCCGTAGCTTTTACCTAACCGTTTTGGTGGCAGTGGCAGAGGGGGCGGTGCATGGCTCTAGGTAATGATAGGGCAGCCCAGAAGCCACGCGGGGGCTGCGCGTTGCGACCGCGGCTACAAAGACAGCTTCGCGACCTCCCGCTTTCTTTCCTCGGGTACCAGCCCCACCCCTCCACCCCCCTCGCAACACCCCCCACCTCCGTCCCGCCTCGCCCCGCCCCCTCCTGGCAGCCCCAGAGCGCATGCTCTCTCTCCCCCCCGCCGAGTAACCTGGAGATTTAAAAGCCACCGGCTGGCGCGCGTGGGGGGGACGCAGTGGGGGAACGAGCTCGCAAACGCCAGCCAGGGTGACAGCCGCACGCATCGGCCAGGTAAGCGCGCTCCCCCTGCCCTCCCTGGGGACGGGATCTCGGCGCGGGGGCATTGAGGGGCGCGCGGCCGGGCTCAGCGGTGGCGCCTGCTGGGCGCCCCGCGGGACAGGGCCGTGTCGTGGGGTCCTGGGCTGAGCGCGCCGATCCCAGCGCGGGTCCTGGAACGGCGCGCAAGGCTGAGGGCGCCCCGAGGCGCGGTCTCCGCTCCGAAGCGGGCGGGTGCCGAGTGTGGGGCGCCGGCTTGGGTCCCCGCCGGGCTGCGCTTTCTTCCGTGGAGCGCGGGCCGCGCTGTGCTGGGGCCCCCGGTGGCTCGGGGGGGTCCCGCGGCGGGTGGGTGGGGTGCGACCCCTTCCCGGAGCCCCGGGCCGGGCCCGCGGCAGGCAGACTGGCCGCCCGCTCCTGTTGCAGTCTCCCGCGTCAGAGTTTTCTTTGGAAAGTTGCATTTATTTTCTTCTCTTGTCTGGGTTTCGCCGGAAAGGGGCAGGATGAGTCACCGCGGCGCGGACGATCGGGTCTTAGGGGAGCCGGGTAAGGGGCCCACGGCCGGGACGCCGCGGGTGCTCGGGCTCTGCCAGCTTCGTGAGGAAGAGCGAGGGAGCAATCGGGAAGGAAAGGGGACGGAGCTCTCTTGGACATTAGTCGTAGGGCGAGACTTTGGCAGAGTGGGCACTGGGGAATATGTGTGCTCCCGTGCCCCCTCCAAGCTCGAGTTCTCTGACCTCAGACAGATGTGAGGACGACCTGGGCGTCCCCCGCAGCCTCTCAGCCGTGGGCGCGGGCGTAGGCAGGCCATAGGAGAAACCCCCAGGAACCCGCAGGCGCAGACCTTCCTAGTCACCTATTGCCTCAGGCGATGGAGCCCCGGGAGTTGCTCTTACACTTGACCTCCAAATCGGCCTCCTTCTTCCTGACACACTTTCCAGACCTATTCAGCCTTTTTCCCTGGCCAGGGGCCTTCCCTGGTGCTTCCTGTCTCCCCAGGGGCCAGAGTTGGGGGTGGGGAGGGTGTGGCATGATGAACACCTGGGGAGGACTTGCCCTTGTGCTGTCACCCAGACCCCGCTCCACTTGAGCCCAGCTGCTGCCTTGCTGCCCTGGAGTCTACCTGGGCACTGCCTGTAGCCCAGTGTCACCCTTCGGGGCGCCTGGGGGCTTTGGTCAGGGTTGGGGGGAAACCTTAGAGCTTCTAGTCCCCTTCCCTAAAACCCTTAGCAGATCTTTCAGAGCGTGGGCCGCCTGGATGTGGCACACGGGGTTGGAGGGGCGGGCGAGAAGCTACAGGCTGGGTGCAAGGCCTGAGGAAAGCCACTGAGCACAGTATCCTAGGGTAGAGATGGCGAACCTTTTGGAGCTGGCAGTGATGCCAACAGCCCACTGCAGCATGCGTGCCGTAGGTTTGCCACCCCTGTCCAAGGGCGTAAATGGGGCACAATTTGAGGTCCCAGGTCCTTCTGTAGGATCAGTTCATCCTCTCATTCCTCTCTTATCTCCTCGTCCCATGCCTGTCCTAGAGCCAGGACTCTGTTATTCAAAAGTGCCTAGAAAATGGAGCTTGAGTCAGCCGGATGAGTCTGAAGATAAAAATACAGCTGTGGATGAATGTACAGCTGTGGAGGTACAGGCCCGATTTAGTGAGTGTGTGCCAGGGGCAGATTTCCTATGCACTCATGGAGTGAATTCCCCAGCCCTTCCTGGCTCTCCAACTAACCCTGTGGGAGGAAGAGCTGGTCAGTGAGCCTGTGTGGTCCACCCTGCCCCTGTCCAGCCACTGGGTGGTGGAGGGATGGTATGCAGGTCCCAAGGGAGCTCTCAGCCTGCTCAGGGTCTGGACAGAAAGACAGAAAGGCAGGGAGCGATAGTCAGAGGACTCTGGAAGTGAGGTTAACCTTTAAGTACTATTATCTGGACCATTAGAACCTGACAACACATTAGGGATAATGTGTCTGGCTCTCAGAAAGATGGGTTTATTTATTGACTGTTCCACCAGCTTGGCAAGTTGCTTAACCTCTTCCAAGCCCCCCCTACCCCTGACTGCAAAATGGAGATGATGGTCATGATAATGATCATATCTACTATGCAGCTTTGTTATTTGTTAAATAAATTTAACATGTATAAATAATATTTGTAAACATACAACTAAAGTAAAAAGTATTGCTTTATTAACTAATTCATATAGAACACTTAACTATATTCCTGAAATGTAGGACATGCTCAATAAGTGCTAGCCAGTATTAACTGTATTATGTATTTTGTTTATTTTTGGTTTTTTTTTTGAGACAGTGTGTAGTTAAGACTGGCCTTGAATTTACTGTGTAGCCCAGATTGGCCTTGAACTCTCCAGACACAGCCTCCTGCATGCTTGGGTTACTGGCATGTGCCACCATGCCTGGCAGTATTAACTGTATTATATCCCCCAGCTGTGGTTGAATGCACAGTAGCACCCAACCTGAGACTATTCCGGGACCCTGCTCTTTACAAAAAAATTCTGCTCTAGACTTCTCGAATCCCTGTTTTGTCTTGTGAAAGTTATGTGGCCTCTCTCTGGGTTCCAACTTTTTTTCTCTGTAAAATGAGGAAACGAGTACCTACCTCACAGTATTTTCAGGATTAAATAAGCTGATGTAGGTAAACCTCTGAGCAGCTGCTTGTAAAAAGAGCTTGATAAATGTCAGCTGCTGTTATTTGGTGACAAGGAAGGCAATCATTGTGGTTCAGCTTGGAAACCAGTTCCTTCACAGAGGATTACACTACATATAACCACATGTAAGCTCTGAGTGACATCCACAGTGGGACTGTGGTCCAGTGTGAAGAGCACCCCAGGATTGGACTTCCGACTCTCCTCGTCCCTGTCGCTACTACATGACCTGCTTTGTTTTGTAATTAGTCCGAAATGTGCTGCCCTGCTTACCACCCAGGAGTTACCGCTGCAGTTTGGAGGAGGAGGGGGCTGATGGAGAGGTGGCGCAAATCTACACCTGAAAAGAGAAGAAGCTTCTATGTGGAGTGATTACTTGGAGTTATTTTTAGGAAAACTGTCTAGGGAGGGTGCCCTGAAGTGGGGACCCTGTTCTGTCCTTCCTGTCCAGTCTGTGGGCTCTTTTGATATGCTTTTAGGGTCTGGAGGAAAAACCCAGCCTCCCTTTCTTTGGCCAGTCAGTAGCTCAGCCACTGGACAGCAAGGGTGAAGACTGGGTCAGTTGGTACCAGGCCCAGTGTCTCAAATGCTGATGCCACTTGACTCCCAGCAACAGTACTAGAGTGGTGAGCTTTGTCCAGTGTATTGAGTGTCCCTGCTTGGGCAGCAGGGACTGGTGACAGAGCCATCACGGGATGGTCCTGATCTCTGGCCAGAGCTTACTGTTTCATCCCTTTTTCTACTATGTGGTCTGTGTTTCCTCCCCCTTGGGAGAGGTCTGCAGTTAGCCACCAACTCTGAATGACAACGGGGCATCTGGCTTTGGGATGGACCCACCCTCTTGTTGGCTTTAGTTTCTTTGTCTGTAAAATGGACATATTACTCACCTGGCAAGGCTATGCCGTGAATCAAATGGGATGTGTACATTTAGCAGAGTGCATACCCAGACAAGGTACTTAATGGCTATTTGCTCCCCTTCCCTTCTTGGTTAATTCTGGATGTCACCCTCTCTGGGGGGCTGGGACAAGCCAACCAGAAGGAGGTTGGAGGCCATTTCCTGCTTTCAACCCCCCATTCACCAGATCCAGGCCAGACAGATTGCCCAGCCCTTGGGAACAGCAGCCCACAGCAGCAGCTTCTCTCCCCCTAGTGTGTATACTGTCAGCCCTCTGTCCCCCAAATTCTCTAATCACAAGTGTACTTTGAGCTGGCAGATAATGCCCAAGCTGGGAGCATCTGGGCCATCCCTAGGGATGCAGCAATGTGGACTTCCACTCTGGCCTCTGTTGCTGAAGAAAGCCGAGTACCCGGATACCTCGAGTGTGGCCCTGTCTGTGCCCTGGACTCAGTGACCAAACCCCATGGAACTTCCTTTTTGGTCCTACCCATCAGCCTTCTGTTGAGGACCCCACCTCTTTGGGGTCTGTGTGTTCTGCCTTCCAGGAACCAAAAGGCTAGTCAGTGAGAAGGTAGTTGGGAAGGAGGACAAATCAGAGTCTGGAGGGCCGTGCCCAGTATCCAGCCCTGACTATACCTGGCTCGTGCAGTAGAGATTTGGGGGAGAAAGAGATACGAACTTGACTGCTTGGGTTCACAAAGCCCTAGAAGAGGTGCAGGACTTAAGCTGGCCTCAGGTGCAAGGGGAGAGGCCATTCAGGATGGAGAAGTAACCAGGGCAGGTGATCCCTTAGGAAGCAAAAATCATCACAGTGGATGAATTCCCCACCCTGGGTTCAGGAAGGCCTGAGGATTCCTCTAGGACACACTAGCCCGACCAGATCTGAGATAAGAACCCAGAACCTGTGGTTTTAGATCCCATATTCTTCCGGCACACCTGACTGGGGAGGGGCTACTAGAAGGGGTAGGTGCATTTTGAAATCCCAGCCTCTGTTTTATAGACATCAGCCCTTTCTGCATACCTGCATGTCTCTCAGGGTTCTGTTACATGTCCAGGAAGCCCTGAGGATACCCCTCCTGAGAGTCCACTGTGAACATGGATCTGAGCACCTTCGTCACCTCCCGGCACACTGATTGCATTTATTGCATTTTCTCTGTTCTACTAAGAGGAGCTGCAGCCAATTATTTCTGTATCACTAGCATCTTCACAGTAGGCTTGCACGTAACTGGGGCTCAATGAAGGCGAGTGGGTGGCTGACAGTGCTTTGGGGTATTCCTTTAGGCAAGGCTGGGTTGCATACTGAGGTTGCTTCTTCCAAGGGTGGGCCAACTTGGGCTCCTTAATGGAGTCTTTGTGGAGTGGACTCTAACCTTACTCAACAGGAAGTGACCTTTTTTTTTTCTTTTTTTTTTTTGAGTGACACTTCCAAAGAACTGACCGGGACCCCCTGATTAGAGATGACGCTGGTCACACGCTTGAGGATGTCAGAGCTGATAAGAGTCCCAAAGGCCATCACATTTGCAGCCCTGGAGGTAGAGCGTGCAGAGCTGGGGCCAAGCCCCAGTCTGGTCATCCACCATGGGCACTGCTGGCTGTGGTCTGCCCCACATGCGCAAGCCCTTGGCATCTTTCCCGTGTACCTTACATCCTGAGGGAGGCTGGCTGAGGAGAGGACCAAGATTGGCTGTGCATGGGTGGGGAGAACTGACCAGTCTAGCCTGGTGACTGGCAAGGGTCAAGTTCACCAGGAGGGAGGCCACTCAGGTTTCACCGTGCAGGGGCTGAAGGAAGAGGAGGGAGGAGGTGGAGGGAACTTCCCAGTTGCCTGGAGCCTGAGGCCAGCTCCTCCTTTCCCCTTCACAGTCTTCTTCCCCGCTGCCCAAGAACACAGGATTTTTTGATACTCTGAATTTATTGTGACTCAAGGAAAGAATTTAGTTACTAATTTCTGCCAGGAAGAGAGTCCAGTTCTGGGAGGGAGTAGGAAAGAGGGCAGTTCTGTCCCCAGACATCCTGCTCACTGGCTTGGTTTCAGGTGACCCTTGGCACGCCATAGTCCTGGGTAGGGGAGGTATAGCTGGGGACCTCTTCTGCACCAGATTCCACTTGGCCCTCATTGGTGAGCGACCTGGAAACCCCCTGCTAATGCCTCAGGCTTGTCGGAGGGCTTTCAGCGGGCACCTGTGCACGGAGTGCACTCTACCTGAGGAGCCTCAGACTAGTTCTCATTTTCCATGCCTGGAAACTGGCTCTCAGAGAGGTGAAACAGCTTGTGCACGCTACACAGCTCTAGGTGTTGCTGAAACACAACTAGACTCCCCTGGCTCCCAGTTCGAAGTACATTCCAGAATTTTCAAATGGTTCCAAATTTTCTGTCGTTTGTGCAACCTTGGATATGCTAATTAAGTTCCTTGAGATGGAAATTTTCATCCTTGTGAAGAAGAAATATTGCATATCTACTTTGTGGACAGTGTGCATTGTGTGGATTATTAGAAGGCACTGAGATCCTAACATGGGCCACACACCTCCTGCACAGTCACCCAGTAGGGTCACTGTCCCCATGGGTGGGAAGCACCCTGTCTCATACTTGGGGTGGGGTATCTGCCCCGCCCCTCACCAACAGCTTTTCCACTCCTGGCATATCTGTGGCAGTGACCTCGCTTGTTGGGGCCAGCATCTGGGGTGGCCTTGGCTTTCTCTTGCCACTGGGGGGGGTTGAACTAGCAGCTTATGTGGGTGCAGGGGCATGGAGGCAGAGAAGGAAGACAGAGTCTGTCTTCTCAACCACTACGTTTGGGAAGGAGGGAGCCCCCTCCCAGGAGCCTTCACACCCCACCTGTTATCTCAGACATTCTGTGTGCCCTTGAAATTGGTGGGGGTGAGCTGGGGATTTAGCTCTTGCCTGGTAAGTGCAAGGTCATGAGTTCAATCCCCAGTACCAAAAAAAAAAAAAAATTGGTGGGGGATTTTTGTTAATTTGTTTTGTTTTTGCTCTGCTGGGGATGGAACATGTTCTACCCCTGAGCAACATCCCCAACCCAAAGTTGGCGGTATTAATTAAAGTTTCCTCGCCTGCACTAATCATATCCCCCTCATGGGGTGGTTGGGAGATTAAAACACTTGGAAGAGTGTCTGGCATGCATAGAGTAAACATTGCTACTAATGCTGTTATTAATTGTAGATGAGGAAACTGAGGCTTGGGAGGTCAAGTAACAAGGTCATGCCGTCGTTAAGTGGTGGAGCTGGCATGCAGATCCAAGTCTACCTGACTCCAGCCCTGGATGACTCTAGAATCTGCCTGGGCTCAGAGGCCTGTGGCGCTGGGGTAGAAGAAGGCTCCTGCCTGATGAGTGCTGCTTGTCTTGATGCAGAGGCCTGGAATGACCTTGGGTGGCTGCTGTTGGAGAGCCCAGGTGCCTGGAATCAGAATGTGCCGGTGTTGACTGTCATGGTAGGATGGCCAGGTGACCTTGGGAGGGATGCTTTAGCCTCAGTTTAAACTGGCTGGGACCGTGGCCAAGGTGAGGGTCAGGCCAGCCCTAGGATCCCAGTCCCTGGACTGGGGAGGGAAGGAAGACAGACCAGTGCGTGCGGTGTGGCTCTATCTCTCCCTCCCCTCCCCCCAGTCTCCGGCATTTGTTTCCTTTCTGAAGCTGGATGGGGGCTCTCAGACAGGGCAACAAAAGCAACTTTCCTCCAAGCCACTGCCACCTGTTGGGTTTCCACACATTGGGGGTGAGTGGGGGAGGCAGCCGTTGGCCTTTTCCCAGTGTCTGTGGTGTGCCCCCTCTGCCCCCCCAGGGCCTGAGATTCTCTTTGCTGCCCGAAGTGACAGGGCTCCGGAGCCAGAGGGGGTGGGGGCTAGCAGCAGCTGGAAGGGGAATGGAGAGGGAAGGGGCTGGTGCTGGCAGCGGGGAGAGAGTTTGATGGATTACTCTGCAGGCCCAGAGGTTTCTCCCTAATCCCCCTTTGTGTCCCGGCCTGCAGCCCCTCACTCTCTCTTGACAAGCTGCTAAGCAGAAGGCTTCCAGTCTGGGGGGAAGAAAAGGCCGCTCAGCGGGGTGAACTCTAAATCCCCAGCCTCCAGGCCTGGGGGAGGCCAGAGCTAGGGGGCAAGTCTCGGGTGGGGGATGAGGCTGGGGCCCCCTCTCTGCAACGCAGCCCTTGTTCTTTTCCTAGGAATCCTGGGAGGTGGAGCAGTCACAGTCCCCAGGTGTGGCCCTAGAGCCCTGTGAGGTGATGGGGCTGAGCGACTTGTGCAAACTGTGGTTCCAGGGTTTTTGTTTTTGAGTAAAGCAGAGGCCTCACTGCTTTGGAAATATTTGGGTTCAGTGAATCAAAGACTGAAGGGGTGGGAGGCCCCAGTCTGTGTGTCCCCTGCTGTGTTCCCCTCTTAGCAGCCCAGGTACCAGGCAGGAATTTTCAGGGCTCAGCCACCCTCCACAGGGGCTCTGTAAGGATGGGGACCTAGCTTCCAACTTCCAAGGGCACTTGCATTCAGGCTTCTGCGCAGGAGGTCCTAGGGCAGGATGCTTTAGGGTGACCCAGGAGAGCCACCCTGACCCTGACGATGTGGAGTGGGGTGTGGAGCCCTGGCACTGAGGCTCAGGGCTGAGCCGGAGGATGCTGGTTGGCGAACTCTTACCAGAGCGGTGGTCGTCTATGCCCCAGCCCAGGAGAGGCATGTGGTCTCCTGGGCTGGAATGAGGCATGTGGTCCATCCACACCTGGCCGGGTACAGCAGCCTTGTTGGGGTGCTAGAGAAGCTGACAGGAGTGAACCTACACCTCTCTTCAGCTGAGTCACCGCTTCTGAGGCCAGCCTCCCCATTCGCAGTCGTCTCCCGCTCTGGAGAGGGTGGAGGAGTGTGCTTCACGCTCCTGGGAGCGTGTGAGAAAGCGGCCGGCCTTTGTGAGTGTGGAGGGGGACGCAGGGTCCCCGAGCCGCGGGGTCAGGGCGGGGGCTGCGGCCGTTTGATGTGTCTGGGCGGGGTGTGGGGGACGCTGGCCTGCATAAAGAGGCCATAGAATTGCTGCCTGACACTGGCCCGGGGCGGGGGC
>RJWM01048308.1:0-11543 GCA_004363535.1 Dasyprocta punctata
AGGCATTTCATGGCAGTGCGGAACTGCTGAGCATCGGTGTTTCTGAGATCCACCAGGAGCTTCTGGGGCTGGTACAGTAGCTGCTGCAGATGATTTTCCATGGCTGCCTGGAAATGAGGTGACGGAAGAGTCAGTGAGGATGGAAGGACCAGAGCACTTGGTCAGCACCATGGCCAGCCGCTTGGCTTGTCTCCCATTAATTCCCTGAAGAGTCCACACACTGGCAGTCTGCAGATGGGTTTGGTTTGGCCAGTTTCAAAATTTTGAAATAGCTGCCAACAATGAAAAGTCAGCAAATTCTTTCGAAAATCCAAATTTAAAACTTCATCTTGAAAATGCAAAGATTGGGCAACACTAGGTATGCATCCCCTTTCTGGAGACCACCAATAGGCCAGGGGGTGGCTCCTGACTCATCACAGACAGCCCAGCTGATTCCCCCACTGCAAGGCCCATTTGATCCCTTCAGGTAATTGAGGTTGGCCTCAGCCAGGAAATTGAGCACCCCAGATGTGCTGCTGTTCGAACTCAAGCTAGAAGCCAAGGAGAAAAATTCATGTAGAATGAACAAACTAACTGTCCATGGCACTGCCTCCAGGGAAAGGAGAGAGACCACCACCATCTTCTAAAAGAGATTCCCTCTGTTGTCTGGGGAATTCTTTTCTAAATCTTCCTGAAAGTGCTCTAGGAAGACAGTATTTGTAGGCAAGAAGCAGACACTAAAGCCAGACAACACATGTAAATCTCCACCTTGACACTACCTAGCTGTGTGGCTTTGGATAAGCCACTTAATTAGGACTGAAAAGTAAAATACAAGGTGCTCAGTTAAATTTGAATTTCACATAAATATCAAATCATATTTTAGTATAAGTATGTCCCAAACATTGCACAGACTATACTTAAAATTTTAAAATATATTCATTTTTATCTGAAATTCTAATTTAACCAAACATGCTGTATTTTTAGTTGTTAAATCAACAACATTACCTCTGGGCTATATTTTTCTCACTTGAAAAATAGAGATCATAGTAACACTTTCCATGTAGGGTTGTTGCGAGGTCGAAGTGCATGAAGTGTGTGCCTCGCATACAATAAGCACTCAGCAGTGACAGCCATTTTTCTCTAATCTGAACAGGAACAGTGATTTATTTAATGCTCCCCTTAGAATAAAGATCCCACATAGAGATTAACATGACTATTTTGTTCTCCATGGAGTTCCCAGTGTCAAGAACTGTAGCTGGTAGAAAGCAGATGCTAAGTAAGTAGGCTTTGAATGAATAATTGAACATGTACATAGGAAGAGAAGCAGTATATACTCTTGTGATCTGGTTCAAAAGTGTCCTCAAAAAGGATTCCAGGTTCAGAGGTGGGACTTTTGGAAGGTGGATGGATCATGGAGCTCTAACCTCATCACTAGATGAAGGCATTAACCCACTGGTGAGTCTATCACTGAAGGGGCTGTTAGGAGGTGAAGCAGAGCTGGAAGATGTAGGTCACCGGGGTGTGGGCTGGAAAGGTGCGTCTTTACTCTGGTTCTCATCCCTCCCTTCTGGCTAAAATGAGGTGAGCAGCTTTCCTTCACCACTTCCTTCTTCCACGGGTGTTTCTGCCTCACCACAGGCCTAAAAGCACTAAAAGCAGTGGAACCAGCTGACAATGGTCTGAAACCTCTGAAACCAGGAGCCAAAATAAACCATAACTTCTTTTAGTTGATTTTTCCTGGGTATTTTTTCCCATGGCAATGGAAAGCCGACTAACATATATATTTACCAAATAGATGCATCTCATGAGAAACATTACTGACAGAGAAAGGGGCAAACGTTAATTTTCTTTAGGTGCTGTGACCGATAAAAACAGATGCCAGCAACCATTTTGGGACCCCCCATGTCTCTCAGAGCTATTCCTATCCTCCATTCCTTTTCCCCAATAAATTTTCCTGCTCTTAACCACCATTGTCCCTTCGAGTTCATTCTTCAACTTCAGGGAAAATGAACTCAGTGTATCTGACATCTAGTATTTCCCCTATATCATCTTGGAGGCCCCACTGAGATATTTGGGAGTTGTTTGGAGATTAAAACTGGAAAGATAACTGGACTAAGAAGATAGCCAATATTTTGACCCTCGTCCTCCTAGGTCAACGAGGACCTAGGACCTGAGGGAACCTATTCCACAGGATCCTACAAGTTTAAGGTTGCCAAACTCCATGTGATCATGCAGATGGAACCAATGACCAATGTACCAGACTCCTTTTACAAGGATCCACTAGATCAACAGTGTAAAGGAAGTTTCTAACTGATAAACTGCAGCATGATTTCTAGCCAAAGTCCATTAGATTAACTCTCTGGAGAAGGTCCCTGACTGCAGTCTCCCATATCCCAACCCTTCTCAGATCAGCTAGGTGAGAAATTATACCTCTTCTCCTCTAACTGCAACTGGGGATACCTCTTCAGAGCGGGAAATTTTTTTAACATATTATAATTTTATTACTGTACACTGTAACACAAAAGATAGCCAAATATAGGGGATTCACTAATTGAAAGAGAGACTGAGAAGGAGAGACTGAGGGAGAAAGAGAACAATGTAGGAATATGATGAAAGTAGCTTAAGTTCATGGACTGTATGTTTCCAAGAGACAGGATCCATCCCTCTTGTATAGTCATCAGGAGGCATCCAGTACATTTTTGGGATTTTTTTCTGTTCTGCTTTGGTTTTTGTTTCTGTACTGGGGATTGAATCCACAGATACTCTCCCACTGCGATACATCCCTACCCCTTTTAAATTTTATTCTGAGACAGTCTCACTAAGTTGCATCAACTGGTCTTCAGACACAGCAGCTGACATTAATCATGTGCCATCTCACCTGGCCATAAACACTTTCTCATTTGAAAGTTTATGGAGTATCTTGTCAAGGAGCCCTTTGTGACCTAAAGCCCTCTAACCAAATATGCTTGGCAGGAAACTATTAGAAGGGGGGATACTATAGACAGCTCAATTAGGTAGAAATCTAGTAGGCAGTCAGACAGGGCTGGGCACTCCAGAAAGTCAGTGTAGGAGATGACAATGCGTCAAAACTGTGGCTGGAGGCACATTTGAAGAAGATTAAAATCGCAATGGCTAGGTTTACACACTTTCCAAAGGGCACACAGAAGCTTGAGATGATTGGTACCACCCTTTTGAGAATTCTCAAATAAATAAACCACTATCTCATTAGAGGTACAATGAATCATTCTCTCCCACCCACTAAAACTAAAGCTAAAGCCATTAAGACTAAGACTACGACAAAAGACAAGGCTAACACTATAGATTATTGCCCAAGGTTAATGATGTCACCCACATGCCTTTGCTACCACTGGATCAATATTACCTAAGTGGCTACTTTTGCAATCTCATTGGTTAATCATAATCTTGACCCATGTTGTACCTACCTCATGATTTTGCCCTAAAAAACTTCCTTTGAGAAGTAGGCTCATCGGCAACCCATTCAAGACCTCTCCTATCTCTCAGGAATTATTCTTATTCCCCACCCCTCTTCTCCATTCCCACTGCCCATTATTTTTCCCCAATACATTTTCCTACAAATAAACAAACAAACAAACAAACAGATGCCACGTGGAGTCAACAGCCAATTCCAACTAATGGGCAGAGCAAACAACCAGCTCTCTGGGTAGTTATAACATGAATGTTGATTGATATTTTTGCTTTTGCTAAAATATAAGTAAAAATGAAAACAACAAAAACATATATTGAAAACTTATTTATTGGCCAAACATGTGAATGACTTCTTTACTGAACCAGATAATAGTTTTTAAATACTAGTTCCTCAATTGTGTGTGCTATTAACAGTTATGCCAAGCTGCCCTTCACCACAGCCTTCAGCAGGCTCCAGGTAACATTCACTGCTACTTATCAACATTATTGTGCTTGTTATTTTCTTTATAGTAAAGTTGAAGGGGAAGAAGAATATTTCTTGGGCCCATGATTGAAAGATTGATACTTATATATAAATATTCACATCCTTGGCTGTAGTTTGAAGGTGCTCCGTGCGCCCCCCCCACAAAGCATCATGTGTTGGAAGGATGAGCCCACATGTGGCAGCGCTGAGGTGATGAAACCTTTAAGAGGTACAGCTTAGTGGGATGTCATAGGGTCATTGTCCTTGCAAGGAACTGATATAGTTCATGCAAGAACTGGTTAGTTCTCATGAGAGGTTTGTTATAAGTTTGAACTTGACCTCTGTATTATGTTCTTGCTTCCCGTCTTAACATGAGATCTCCCCCTCTCACATGCACATCCACCACTGTTAGGTCACACAGCCAAGGGAGCCCTCAGTGATATGAATAACTTCTCACCACTATGCTGTTTGGACTGCCAGCCTCTGAAACTATAAACTAAATAAACCTCTTTTCTCTATAACTACGCACCCCAGATACTTTGTGATAGTAATGGAAAACTGACAAATATATTCCTTTCTTCTTTTTAGCTATAGAATTCCTCAAGTTTCAGATGGGTGCACGGCTTCTTTTCAGTAAGATGTGACTATGGCATGTAAGCCAATGCAATACAAACAGAAGGAATTGTGTAACTTGCAAGTTACATCCTTAGATGAAAAGCTGCTCATGCTTCACTTCCTCTTCCCGCCCCCTCTTCTGGGTTGAAGGGCAGATGTGTTGCTTCCACCATGGGGGAAACAAGTTCCTACAGGATGACAGAGCAAAAAGAGACAAAAGACACTCAAGCTCCTGGGTAGTCTTTTGAAATAGAGCTGCCTTTCCTTTCTGGGTTTCCCACTTAGGTCTGCATGGCTGTATGAGAAAGAAATAAACTAAAATCCAGATTACGACAGCTCTGAAGTTTCTTGGTTACAGCAGATTAGTCTATACCATAATTTACCGTTGTCTCCATCAAAAGTGAGAAAATGAGAGACAAAAGACCTTGTATTATTTTTCAAGAAAAAATGGACAGAATATTCTTCTTGGTGGAAGTGAAGACTCTCTCCTCACCTGGCACACTGCTACCACTTTCCTGGCCCCTGGGTTTGCAACCCATGAGCACTGACAGTAGAAAGTGTGGATGGTTCTCCAGTACACACCTGCAGGCTGGGAAGGGTGAAGGCAACATTCCAGGAATTCAGGTAGTCCAGGACTTGGTTGGATAGGTCAGTCGTCCACCCATGGGTGCTTTAGTGAAAGACAGATGGGAGAAAGTTATGATGACAACTTCCCCTACATGTAGCACTGCCCTAACTGTGTGCCCAGGGACAGAAGTTCTGAGAGGATAGAAAAAATGGCCTAGATGCTAGGAACTTTGCACTTGGAATTAGGAGCCATATTAACCTAGCACAGAGGTTGGGGGAATTTCCAATTCAAGAATTTGCTTGAATTCCATTTTATTAAAATGATTATCAATTTCTGAGCTGTACACAGTATTCTGACTCCCATAACAATCCACATGGATTGCCTGTAGTTGAACGAATTGGCTTGTAAATATAATCTGCCCTGTGTTAAGTGTAAAAAGCAGAAGCTGAGATACCCCAACAGGCTGCATAGTTGAGAATGGGCTCCAAATCTGGATCTGAATACTGACTCTAACTCTTGGCTGCATGGACCCAGGCAATTTGCAGACTGTTCTAGTGCATTTGCTTCCCTTTTATGAAATATGGCAAACAATTGCAAGGATCCAAAAGTGGATGGAAAGTGCTTCAAAACAGTGCCCAAACCATAATAAGCATTCACAAATAATCTTGGTTGTTGTTTTGTTGTGGTGGTGGTTGTTGTTGTCACTGTTGTTTCAGTGCTGGGGTTAGAACCCAAAGCCTTGTCCATGCCAAGCGTACAACCTATCACTGAGCTACACCCCTAGACCTACAAATAACCTTGTGTGACCCCATATTTGTTATAAATAGATGCATGATTGAATGGATAAATAAATAATTTAGCCTGAGAAAATACATCCAAAACTATCAACAGGAGCTCTGTTAAGAAGAGGAACATTCACAGAGACCTTCCACATTAACATAATTGGGTGTCCCTGCATGGGACTCCAAGGCCCCATTTCCTCTCCTTCATTGTATTAATCCTCTTACTACAATAGGATTATGTATTTACAACAGGATAAAATAATCCTATTTTTGTTAATATCAGCCTTCCTACAACAATGCCTGGCTCCGGGATTCGCATCCTCAGTACCCAGCACAGACCTGTGGGCAGCACACAGCAGGACAGTGAAAGGAAGAGGCAAGCCCTGGAGCCAGGTTCTGGATGAAGTCTCAGCCCAGCTTCACCACTTTCCAGCTGTGCGGCCTCCATTCAACCTCCCTGAACCCCAGCTCCACTATTCTGTTCAGTGGGATAACAACCAGACCTAGTTTGCAGGCCACTTGTGTGAATTACGTATGTTGTTGTGTACCAAGCGCTTGGAATAGTGCCTGTTGTGTTGTAAGCATTCCATAAATTTTGACTCTTATGTTATTGCAGAGGAGGAATGAATATGTCCTAAACAAGTGTGTCAATTCTACACTTGTGCATCGGTTGAAATTTTTTGTAATCAGCAGGTATTACTTCCTACAATTAACATACTTCTTTTAAAAATTATTATTCAAAATCTATCCCGTCCCTTTCCCTCCCCTCTAGGGCAGGTTACCTTTCAAACTGTATGAGATCCAGAAATGCTACAATGGGAATAAAATGAAAAGACAACTTTAAAGGAATCATTCCAGAGAGATCACAGCTGCATTCTGTTTGAAATTTGTAAAAGATGCAAGTGGGGAATACAGTGGGTACATTACCATTCAGATAGCTTCCCTCTATTATTTCTTCCTAAAAGGCAAAGAGATAACATCAAGTATAACATTCAAAAGTTAGCGGTGTCAATGGAGGGAATTTTGATTAGAAGTAAATGGAACACTCACCGCCATTTTTTGCAACAATGGATCCAAATCTGTAAGAAAGCCATTGAATGCATAACCAGAATTGAACTGTGTGACCTTCAAAAATACAAATATGTATGAGAAGAGCTCTCAAAAGAGTCACTCATAAAGGAAATGTTCAGTGAATTTTAATTTTACCCGTTCCCAGTGTGAGAAAACTCCAATTTGAAAAACACTTTTAGAATAACCCTGAAATCCTACACATCTACCCACTTCTCACCACCATCCCCCACACACACACTCACAAATGCACACATGCATACACCTCAAAATTCCCAAAGGTCTAAACTGATTTATTCCACTACATTCCCTAAAATGCATGAAAATTGTGGAAGGGATATCTCCCTCAGGACTTACCCTGCCTGGAATTTGAAGTTTTCTGACCTGCCACTCCATGGCTCAGAAAAAGGACCAAGAAAAGGAAGCATGTCCTAGGTTCCTGAGACATTCTCCTGCAGTTAATTCAAGCACAGAAATGGCTCAGGTTGGTTTTGTTATGATGTTAAGAATATTCAAAAGACAAAAGGGAGCATGGAGACCCAGAGTTCCTTGAGGTTTTCTAAAAAATAATTTTAAATTTCCAACTATTTTGCTCCATTAAACCCCCTATCCTAGTCTGACACAATCATCTCTCTCTTTAATGACTACAGTGGCCTATTTATATTCTACCACCTGTCTCCATCCCACTTATCCCAGTGAAGAGGAGTGGTTACAAGATGGACACTATTATATCTCCTATGAGGTTTATAGTCAGAATATAAAAAGAACTCTTGTAATTAAGAAGAAAAGTAAGTCAATGGAGGAATATAAAGGCGAACTTCTTTAAAATAAATAATATAATTGTCTAATAACCACACAAAGGATTATCACAGCATTAGTTAACAAGAACACACAAATTAAACCAGCGAGACCACTAAAAACTCGCTAGAATGGCTAAAACTTAAGGTGACAATATGACTTCTGGAATGATGGTGGAGTGGTAAACAGCAGAGAAAGAGCCTCTGTGAGCCTTGGTGTCTAGGCACTGGAATATAGCATCATGAGGAAGAGAAGAAGGAGGAAAGGGGGTCCCTGGGATGCAGAAGGATCTGAAGCAAGAACTAAAGCCCACAGGGAGAGTGAAAAGAAAGACCTCAATGAAGAAAAAGAACATAGTATGCAGTGCTTTCTCCCTGAGCCCTGATTCACTTCATGGAAGGGATAGCTTGAACCTGCAAATACATGATGACTATTGGCAACCTCAGAGGCCACCATGGAGAAATGCTCCAGTGGAATGGAGCAGTGGACACAGAAGACTACAATGACGAGTGGGTTATTTGGGTTCAGATAATGCCCAGGAGAAGTCAGTTGGGTGGTAGCCACCTTGAAGAGGGGCCAACTGAGCTCAAAACTCAGGACCACTGCAGGATGGCTCCCTCTAATGGCCTCCAGTGTCAGGGTGAGGCTACAGAGTGCAACTCGGCAGGAGGTCAAGGAGCCCAGTTCAAGGCAGGGAGCTGAATTCAAGCTGGCAGGAGGCACATGGAGTGTGACAGGCTGAACACATCAGGTTCCAGCCTCACAGCCAGAAACCAGCCTGGACTTCCTGGGGTTATTCACCACCCCACCTTAAAGCTACAGCTGGCTTGCTGAGACTAATCAAATTGGATCTGGACTCTGTCCGCCCACCTTGTCTATCAGTGACAGCAGAGACATTTGAGTAGATATTTGTAAAAACTATTTTCTTCTCTTTTTTTCTTTTCTTTTCATGTTTTTGTTTTTATTTTGTTTCGTGTTTTCATGATTGTTTCTTCTTGTTTTCATATGAGTGTGAACAGGATTTCCAGGGGTTTTTTTGTTCTTGTTGCTCTGTTCTTCTTTTTATTTCTTCCTTCTCACTTTCCCTCCTGTCTTCTTTACCAGCGTCCCAAAATTTATAATCTACCTTTGTCTTCCAGCCTTATTTCTTTCTTTTTCTTTTCTTTTTATTTTTTTCCTTTTTTTATTTTTTTATTTTTTTAAGACAGTGTTCCCCTATGTCGTTCAGACTGGCCCTGAATTCACAAAAATTTCTCCTGTCTCAGCCTTCCAAGTGCTGGGATTACAGGCATACATCACCATGCCAAGCCTACTCCAGCCTTGTTTCTAATCTCTTCTTCTTCTTCTGTTTCTCTATTAATTCCCATAACTCCTTTTAAATTTTCTCCTGAGGGTAAAATCACCATATTAAGGGCTTATTTACAGTATAAAATCTCCTAGGTTGTTTTTTTTTTTTTACATAACCACGAATCTAGTTCACATTTATAAAAGGTGTCAAGTTAATAGTTACCAGTTTGCCATTTTCTAAACTGTGTTTGGTGCTATTGTTATTGATGATTATGCTACTTTAACCAAGGTAACATAATTGTCCTAATCTATTGTTCTTTCTGTATACCAAGACTGAGATGCTTAAGGGTCATAAACAACACTTTAGGCCAGTGCCAAAGAACAAGGGGCTGGGTCAAGTAGGCAGCAACTTCTTATCTCCAGTAAATTGAAGAGGCAGGGTATTGCAACAGATTCAAAATGCAAGAGCCATGTAAGACATCTCTGAGAAGTAGTCATTTCCTTAGGGTTCTAAATACTAACAGTAAAGTTATGTGGCATAAGCAATTTGTAAGCAGCAACCCAGGAATTCAACTAAAAACATAGAAAATGAGAAAACACTTAAATAAGATGCAACCCCAGACTTCCCACTCACCAAAGGCAAAGCCAGGGGGCAATGAGGTGAAACAATTCAAAAATCACTCACCTGGACTCTGAAGGGGTAACAGCAGAAGTAACAAAGCAGATGAATAAGCTCTAGAAAACAATCAAATCAGACATAACTTTTCACTTACTACAGAGATGATGACCATAATGAAAAACATGCTTAGTGAGTCTAGAGCAGATAAAGAAGAAGAAGAAGAAAAAGAAGAAGGAGGAGGAGGAGGAGGAAGAGGAGGAGGAGTAGAAGGGGAGCTTAGAAAAATGATGGAAACCATGAACAACCAAGATAGGAAAGAAATAAAATCCGTAAAACAGATTATACAAATTTACCAGGAGAAAAAAAATTCCATTGAAAGTATATGCACCAGAATGAGCCAATTGAGGACAGAATTTCAGATACAGAAGATAGGATTGTGGTTAGTGATCATGAAAAGAAAGAGACCATGAAAAATTCATCTAACTGTTGCTAGATGATGCAAAGAAAAATAACATAAATGTTATGTTTTGTGTTTGGATATCCTCCCAAAGTGTCATGCGATCACAGAGGGCTGGCCTTTTGAAGGCAGCTGAGTCTAGCATTTGTGACTGGTTCACTGTCTAGCTCTGGGCTTGGTGGTATGAGTACTACACTCACAATGGGGCATACAGTATAAGGGAAAGAGGCTTGCTCCTCCCTTTTTGTCTTTTGCTCTTGTCGCCATTGGTACCTGCCACTGCCGTGAATGGCTGCCCCTGTGCCATGCCATCATGCCTTGGAGCCAGCTGAGTATGGAATGAAATCTCCAAAAACTGTAAGCTAAATACACTTTTCCTTCCCTAATTTTGGAAGTTGGGTATTTTGTCTCAGCAATGAAAGAAAAGTAAGCAAGATGACAAGACCGATCAGAGTCAATGAAAATGCAAGACATAGCACAAATGACATTAAAACGAAAGGAACAAAAAAAACCATGTTCACAGAAGTTATGGCCAAAAACTTTCCAAGCAAGGAAAAGGAATTTGACTTACAGATAAGTAAGCTATATAGAACTCCAATTAGCCATACTCAAAAATATCTACAAATAGCCGGGCATGGTGGCGCACGCCTTTAATGCCAGCACTCAGGAGGCTGAGGTAGGAGGAGCATTATGAGTTCGAGGCCGGCGCAGGCTACAACGCAAGCACAAGGCCGGCCTGAGCAACACAGTGTGACCTTGCCTCAAAAAACCAGGGGCAGGAGTTTGACTCAGTGACTTAAGCGCCTGTCTGACAGGTGCGAGGTTGTGAGTTCAATTCCTGGTGCCTCAAAAAAAAAAAATCTACAACAAGGGATATAATGATCAAGATTCTAGAAATTCAACACAAGAACATTAGTAACTGCTATTAGAAAAAAGAAACAAACCACTTACAAAGAAAAGCCCATCGAAATCACAGCAGATTTAATAAATGGTGCTGGAAAAATTGACTTTCCATATGCCAAAGATTAAAATTGAACCCATATCAGCCGGTGGGGTGATGCACACCAGCACTCAGGAGGCTGAGTAGGAGAAACATGGTGAGTTCGAGGCCAGCTTGGGCTACAATGTGAGTGCAAGGCTGGCCTGAACTACATAGCATGACCCTGTCTCAAAAAACTAGGGCTGGGAGTTTCGCTCAGCTGCTTAAGTGCCTGCCTGGCAGACTTGAGGTTGTAAGCTTGATCCCTGGTGCCACAAAAATAAATAAATAAATAAATAAATAAATAAATAAAAATAAAATTGGACCCATATCTTTCACTGTGCAATATACTAAATTCAAAATGCATCAAAGATCTAAATATTAAAACAGAAACATTAAATCTTCTGGAAGATAGAATAAGTAAAACTCTGGAAGACATTGGTGTAGGCAAAGACTATGAATAAAACCCTGATCACACAGA
>RJWM01048309.1:0-11542 GCA_004363535.1 Dasyprocta punctata
TCTGTTAGTGGATCTGTAGTTCAAATGTGTCCTAAACAGGGTGCCTGAGCCCTATCTATTCCTTAGCAAAAGAAAATACATGTGTTAGATAAACTTCACTCAGACATGAGCAACAGTACTGTTGGGCGTGAATCAAATGTTAATAACTTAACAATGTATACTAAATAATGCGTCACTGAACAGAAACACACCTAAGACAGGTTATGTGCTGGGCAGTAAACAGAAGTATTATGAATGGAGTTTTGCATGAACCTAACTCTGTATTTTCTCTAGGGCAGATGACTCTATATTCTCTAATCTAGTGTTCACAGCGATTTTAGGGAACATAAACTACTGCAAGTGATGAGAAGCAGCTGTAGAACAGAAAATAGTAAGAGGTACCCATGTAACTCATAGGGATAAAGAACATCACTGATCTAAGAGCCAGTCTCTACCACTGGATCTTTCTAAGAAGAGCTAAGTAGACCCCACGGTGGTTGAGTAGGTAGGAGTGGACAGGGTATCGAAATTGAATGCCTAGATGAAGAATTTAGCCTGAGTGAAGATGTATAGCACCAAATAGAGTAGAGAAAATCCAAGATATTAAGAAGACTTCCCTGGGTTCTCTTCTGGGCATATGAACATCACTGAATATTACCACATAGTTTCCGAAACACTAGGCCAACCAAGCGAACTCATAGCAGAGGCCCTGTGAAAACACAGATCATAGGATAAGGACACCACTTGTGTCACTGTGAAGTCCTGACCTCTTTCTAATGCATCAGAAGCCATCCTGAGAAACAACGGGAAAAACTCACAAAAGACCACTCCTCTCCCTAAGTAAAATGAAGTCCACCAAAGGGAGATTTTTGCAAAACCAAGAGGAACTATCCTACCTTAGATAGAACTGGGATTTGATCTGTTGAAAAATGTTGAAGCTGTATCTCCTTTCTTCCAGCCCATAGGCCCCATAAAGTATAGCAGAAGCACGGCTCATTAGAAAATTTAGCTGTGTTATAGAAACTGAAAATTACAATTTCACATACATTTGCATGTATCCCAGAGTGTCTGTAATTCTGCCACAATTACACAGAGGATGTAGGGGAAGGAAAGTGTTCTATATGTGGTACCATAAAAAAATATGCACAAAGTATATTTTTAAATATAAAAAAGTTTTAAAGCCTTATATATAATGAATATAATGGTTTGAGTGCTTAGCCTCTCCAAGAATCATGCTGAAATTCAAGTGTCAATATAGTAACGCTAGGAGGTAGAACCTAAGAAGAGGTGAAGGCTGTTGCAAAGTGAAGGGCTTTGGGGAGCGAACGCTTACCTCGCCTTTCCACCGTCTGTTTTGCTGTGATGCTATCAAATGCACCCTCATCCAATGATGCAGCCTTCATCATGGAATTTCCAGCTTCCCAAACTGTGAGAAAATGAAGTTCTGTTCTTGAAAAACTACTTAGTCTCAGGCATTCTGTTACACAAGCACAAAATGGATGATGACAGAGATTGGTAGCAAGAAGGTGGTGGTGTTTTAACAAATACCCCCCAAAAATAGCAATGCTGTTGTGGTTATTGTTCTGGGGAACCCAGAGCTTTCACACCGAATTATACCCCAGTGCTGTCTCTATTTATTTTTTTTATGTTTTGAGACAAAATTTCATTAAGTCACTAAATTTCCCAGGATGGTTTTGAACTTGTAATCCTCCTGCCTCAGTCTCTCAGAGGGCTGGGATTACAGGCACGTGCCATTGTGTTTAGCTAGGAGAGGTTTTGGAACTGGATAATGAGTAGAGACTTGAAGGATTTGGAGGAACAGACTCAAAACTCTTGTACTGAACATTACTAATGAATCTGGTTAGGGCTTAATAGAAGAGGAGAATTGTAGGGAAATGCTGAAACTTCTCAGGGATAGTTTTAATGGTTATGATGAGAATATTAGCAGAAACTTGGACAGTGGAAAAAATGCCTCTGATGAAGTACTATTACCTGCTGCCCTGTTTCCTAGGCTCACCACTCTTCCCCAAAAGCATGGTGAAAAGGGAAAAGGATTTATTTACAGCTACCATGGAGGAGAAAGAGGGGTCTTATCTTGCCACAAATCACCATCTTCCCAGGTGAAAGAGCCTTTTTTACTAAAGAACACAGGGAAGAGGGAATACACTGAGATGACAGAAAACTCCAAGCTTACTTCATTCATCCCTCCTGAGCATGTTTTGCTCCCTCTCTTCCCTGTGGAAATGAACTGAGCTTTGTGGGTCTGGGGATGGCATCCGAAGAGAGGAGGAGGTAACAGTTCCACTTTGAGTCTGAGGAAGTTTGGAAAAGCCACTTGTCTGGACAGAAAATAATTCCAACATCTACAGTTCTACTTTGCCCTGCATGTTACAGGATCAGATGGAAATAAGGAGTATCTTATTAGAAACTGGAGTAAGGGCATCCTTGTGATCAAGCAGCAAAGATCTTGGGTGAATTGTGTCCATGCCCAAGGTTTCATGGAAGACAGTGGAGACAGCTAAGCAAAGCAATGAGGGGACTGTCTGAGTTCTCTTAACTGTGCATAGTAAAATATGAGAAGGGAGAAGCGATTTAAAGATGGAACACATCATCTAAAGGGTAGCAGAACCTAGAGACTGGGAAAATCCCCAGCCTTTAGAGGAAAACAATATGTTAAAGAGAGAGAAAAGCAAGCATGTGGCTAAACAACTGTTTGAAAATCAGATGTATAGGGATAGAAGGAAGCAAGATGCTCTTTGTCATGAAAATGGCAGAAGGACTCACAAGTTCCTCAGAGAGGTTCGAGGCTGCCAGTTCCACTGGAGACCCAGAATGCTGGGGCCTTAGTGGCAGACAGTTTCCAGATGAATCACAGTGGAACTGCAGGTATTCAATTTTCACTATGCTGAAGGGCCTCAAGCAGCCACTCCTGGCACAGGATCACAGCTCCTCTCCTCTCAGCCGTTCCAGCTGTGGCTAACATGGGTGCAGCTGTGGCTTTGGACTCCACACTAGAAGGCATAAGCTGTAGACCTTGGCAGAACCCACATGGTGGTAATTCTGAAACCACACACTGTATACAACTCACTGGCTACTGTCACCTGATTCTAGAGAATGCTATAGGTGCTGGGGATATAGTACAGCGGCACATCACCTGCCTGGCAAACGAGAGATTGTGAGTTCAAACCCCAATACAAATGATAAATAAATAAATACATTTTAAAAAATAAAGGATGTTATAAAGACCCATCATGGGGGTGAACGTCTATAGTCTCCTTTATACTAAATATGTACAGTAGAAGCTGCCTTTGAATTCTCAGAACTCTAAGATCACCAGAGGGCAACACCAGCCTCAAAAACCTTCAGGTATGAGACTCCACTCCTTGAGAGCTGCTGGGTGGGCTAAGTGGGGTGCGGCTGCCTGAGGCCTTGGAGACCTGGCCCCTCCTATCTCCCTCTCCCAGTCTCCCCAGAGAGCAGGACACAGAGTACAGAAAGATTAGTCTAGAGTTTTAGGATGCAATAGTGTTCACTCTGTGGGTTCTAGACTTAACTGGTCACCTATCAGTCCTTTCTTTCCTCTGTTACTCTTTTGGAACAGAAATGTCTGCTATAGACCTGTTCTACCAGTGTATTTCAGAAGAGATAGCTTAGTTGATTTCACAAACTGTTACCTGGAAGGGAATGGGCCCTGAATAGGTATACCTGAAGTCTCGGCCATGTCAGATTCCAGTGAGACTCTGGACTTAAAATTTCTGACTTAATGTTGGAAGGAGTGACAAATTCTGGGGCTACTAGGATGGAATGAATACATGTTAAATATGAGAGACACCTGATTTTGAGGTGCTGAAGCAGAATCGCATGGTTTGAATGTCTGTCCCCTCTTAAACTCACCTTGAAACATAATTGTTTTTATAACTTTAGGTCTTTGGAAGATGATTAGGACACGGAGGCTGTGCCCATGGGTAGAATTGGTGTCACCGAAAGGGCACCAAGGTCATTCCTCTACCACCTCATTTCCCTACAAGCCCACATGGGAATAAAGCTTTCCTCCCTTCTGGAAGACAAAGCAGTCATCTCTCATCTTGGAACCAGAGCTGCTGAAGCCCACCAGCACCTTGATATGGAGCTTTCCAGTCTGCTGAAATCTGAGCAATAAATCACATTTAAAAACAACCTGATCTATGTTATTTTGCTAGAGCATAGCCAAGAGCCTAAGACACATATGAGTTGCACTGTACATTAAATATATATATCTATGCACATATCATAAATATGCACAATTTTAAAAATAGAAAACTGTTTTTAAAATGCTTTCAACCATTGCTTTGTAAAGACAGAAGCACATCAGTCTAACCCTCATTGTTTGCTATGCCCAGCATGCTACCTTATATATATATTACATATCCTTTTAATATTTGTTGAATAAATGAGTGAATGAATAAGCAATTGAATGACAATGAGCAGGGAGAACAGTCTGGAGACTTTGCTCTGAGTGTTTACGTGCCTTACTGTTTGCACTTATTAATATGAGCATGTATTACAATCAGGATGAAATGCAATCCGAAATGTTTACATCCCCGCTTATCCTTCAAAGGCTGCTCGGCAACTTTCAACATCATGATGAAATTCTCTGTTCCCTGGTAACCGTTCTTGCTCCTCACTCTCCCTCCTATAACCCACCAAGAGACACGGAGTGGCCACCCTATAATCCTGGTTATATTTTGTGACAAGCCTTTGCTATAGCTGATCTGACCAGAGGCAGATGTTGGATGCACTCTACACCGATCTGATTCTCTCCAAGGTATATATGAACTCGTAAGTGCCTTGGGGGTTTCATGTCACGGACTCTGCTGGTTGGAATCGTAAGCTGCATATTCTGGAATTATGGATATTCATCACGGATCTTGAGTAGAAAACCAAGCCAATTATAGAGAAAGAAGGGTGAAATAGATAAACAGAGAGAAGCCTGGAAGCCATCGAGGCACAAAGAGGAAATAATTTAAGCTCTTGATATTTTTTTCTATTTCTGTGTACTTTTTGGGAGCCACTGTCATCCCTGCCCTTACCCTGCAGGACACACCTTTTATACTTTTAACAAAGCAAACAGCTGTTTAACATAAGCAAATTCAGGTTGGCTTCCACTCTCATTGAGGATTCTGAGCAATACATCTCTCTAGGGCCTCAGCAATACAGGCGAACTCCAAATGGCCACCCACAAAGGCATGAGGACTCTTCAAGGTTTTACCCCCACCTACATCTGCACGTGCTCATCTGCACGCACTCTCTTCTTCTTTGGCCTGATTTACTATCGCACCTTTCTTCATTGAGGTAACCTGAACTCGTTTCAGTATTCATTTCTTTGTAAAATCTTCCCAGGCCATGGCAGCCACCATCACAACCACATCTGGGGGAGGATTCCTATATAAATCTCTTTCTAAGTTAAGCATTTTTCTTAGTGAAACACTTTGGTCTTCTGCATGCTTGATTCTTACTAGATTGTAGCTTCCCTGGGGATGAATGAGATCATTTTCTATCTGTCGTTCTATATTTAGGATCTAATATGGCTACCACCTCTCACAGGATTGCCATTCAATAATTACTAAATAAACTGCTCTATTTATATCCATGCTTTCACATCTTGACATTCTATTGACTCAAATACATAAGAAAATGCCAGGACAATAAAACTGTGGCCAGTCTGGTAGGTTTTTATGTCACACAGGAGTCCTATACCTAAAAGACATGGCTAGAATTGATAGGTGCAGCAACTACAAAAAAACTACATATAGCAAACTTCAGACTGACAGGGATGAGCTAAGCTAATCACATTTTGTTTGAGACAGTGTAACAACCAGATATCAGACAATACAAAGAGCTCTTGTAATTGTAGATTTTTTAGAGTTATAAATTAAAAGATAAAAGCAATAAGAAATATCTCAAAATAATTCTCTGTTCCCTAATTTAACCAAGTTACACTTTTATGTTATTTGCATTCTCCTTCACTTAAAGAAACTTTCTAGTTGAAACTGTCTCATGGTTTTAGAGATGAGTAAATGCAGTTTTAGATGGAAGTAATATGACCAAGAACAGAAAGTCAATAAGAAGCTAAGGAAGGAGTAGAACTCCCTGCTTTCAGTTTCCTCCTTAGAGCCAAACTATTTCCCTTCCTCTTTAATAGCTGAAGCTCAGTCTCATTACCCTCAACCCCCGAGTCCACCTAAGGTTTAATCTTGCAGACCTGCCAAGCTCTTGCCCATGGATAGCAGAGGTAGGTAAAAACCAAAAGAAATTGTATCAGAAACTGATTTCACAGGCAAAAATCAAAATGATATGAGCTAAAATGAATAACTGCAGCACTGTCTTGAAGAAAAGGTTGACTGAGTCTCGAATGAGGTCAACTTTTGGCATCTGCGTGAAATAAATATAAGACAGCTTATCTTTTTGAAAGAAAGAGACTATAAAAACACAATTGCCAGAATGGGAGAAAATTGAAGCAGATTTCCATGGCAACAAAAGAGTTATGGGGATGAAATAGGGGTGCATAAAAATCTGTGTATGCTACATTAAAGACAGAAAAAAAAGGAAAGTAAACAATAAGAGACTGACATTCGCTGAAAATTGCCTGAGAGAGGAGGCTGACTTTGACATCCAAAGGCAGGAGCTATCAGGGAAACACTAGACTAGAAGCACCAAGTTTGGTTTCTTGCACATTGCGAATGACAACACTCTGATATATCATAGACTCTTCACTTGTTCTTGGAGTACATTTTGTGGCAAACTCTTATGGATTTACTGAACCTTTGGGTAAAAGACTGAGGTTTACCAGATACCTCAACAAGCTTAGTGACATTTTAAAATTGGTACTTTGTTCCACTCCACTAAACTGACCTCAGTTCTCCTGCATCACCTTCTTGCTCAGGGTCTTTTCCCATTCTTATGTATAGTCTACCGCCCTCATGGTTTTGCTTTTCTAAAACCAGCCTCAGTCTAGATCTTTTTAAAACCATTTCTATGGATTCTCAGGTCCATACCCCTTAGCATGCCACAAGAGATTTTCATATATTCACTCCAGGAATGTCCCTGCCCTCTGAGCTGATCACGCCATACTCCCAGCACACTTAGCAAATGTTTTTCTATAATTTCATCCTTTCCTTGAACTACAGACCTTTGCACATGCTATTTAAGTTGCACCATCTAACTTTCTCTTTCTCAGCTCTCTCTCATTTGGACTGTGAATAATCTCTTTCTAAAAGCCTTTACTTGTATTCCCTCTCCTCACATGGGCTACGTATTCCTGAGAATGCACAGCCCTGGCACATTCCAGATGTGCTGAGTGCAAATGCTTATTACACTCTGCTGAAATTGCCTGCTTACTTGCCATTCCCCACTGCTAGGCTGAGAGAGTGCTGTGATTTATCTGTCATCACAGCACTAGTGTCTGGCATAGAGTACACACTCAATACATATTTATGGTCTGAAATGAATTCAAGGTAAATATTCCCTGTGACTATTTGATCAGGTTTCTGTTACATACCACTCTTAACTTGAAGGTTATTTGCTCTAATGAAATCTCAATCCATTTTTCAATAGTTTAAACATGTAGAATGTTCTTCCTAAGTCTCACTCCTTAGCTTCATGCAATGCAGCATTTGTGTTTCATTACTTTATGTTTCCTTCTTTAGAATTCCCATGACCTCCACATGAATTCTTTACAGTCTTTTCTGTGACTCAGCAGCTCAGGAAAGAACCTCTAAAGGAACATACAAGCAAATACTCTACACACCATATTGCTATCTATCCATTGCGTTGAGTTACACCATTGCATAGCCTAGGAGAAAATTAGAGAAATTAAAAGACCAAGATAAAAGAAGGCGCATATCCCTCTATTTACATAAAAAATGTTCACAGCAAATGATTTACAATATCCCCAAATGAGAAAACCATTTTATCAACAACATGACAGAATAAGAAACCATATACATGCTGTGACCCATGAACACATCACCAAGTAACAATGTATTGAAAGATTTCTTTGTGAGAAGTCAGAAGCTAACCAAAATTTTCTTGCACCTTGAAAGAATATGAAACCAGAGTCACTGAAACCAGTAGGGAGATTTGGGACACCAGAGCATCAGGGATTTTCCTTGACTCGGAATCATGCTCTGAGGAATGGAACCTTCTGGTTTTCACACAGGAGGGCAAAAGGATGGTGGGCATGTGCAGTGCCCAAACATTTCCAAGGAGGCTCCACAGGAGAATTTTCTCTGTCTCATCGTCCAAGAGCTCTGATATGCTCAGCGCTGGTTAGCTGTCCAAGGGCAGAACAGAGGTAGCAACTTAAGGTAGTCGATGCTACAGACAACCCCCTCCTGTTCCACATAGCAAGCAGGTAGAAAACTCCAACTGTCAACTTCACTCTGGGGAGGAATAGAACTGATTAGGGCACTCCAAACCCAACTTCCCCAGGGTGTTCCCAAAATTACTATCTGCTTTACCGTCTTGAGCCTCTAATGGTTCCAGTGTAATGTAACCACCAGGAAGAAAACAGAGAAAGTGGGGAAGGTGTCTTAGTCACTTCCATTATCACTGAGACAGCACACCTGACAAATGCAACATACAGGAGGAGAGATTTATTTGGGTTTACATTTTAGAACTTTTAGTCCTGGCACAGTGGTGATGGTGGCGGTGGTGACTCCAGGCAGAAATGGCATGGTGGAAGGGTCTGGTGGAGAAAACCTGCTCACATCTTGGCATCCAGGAAGCAGAGAGAGGTAAAGGGAAGAGCTAGGAAAGAAGTTATACCCTTCCAGGTCACACCCAGAGTAACCCGCCTCTTCAGAGGAGACTCTGCCTCTAACAAGTCAGCTACAATGTTTCCATAAGCCAGTTGCCTTCCAAAAAGCTCTGCCTATGACCACATGAGGCTTTAGAGAAAACCTAGATATAAACTATAACAGTTGGAAAGGCAGATCTCATAACTCCCCATTCTTTCCTTAATGTAGAATGAACAGATAAAGACCATATCTTCCTGGCTCTCCACAGAGGAGATTTAGCAAAGGCAAAGAGTTGGAATAGGTGGGCTAGGCTAACTTGAATGGTCTTCTCTTGTATGGGGCCAATTTGTAAAGACTATGAGAGGTTATTGCTTTACTTAATAAGCAGATGCAAAAACAGAGACTCAAGAAACATGAATAACCAGCTAAAGATATTCCAGACAAGGAACAAGATAACAAGATTTCCCAAAGTAGATGCCAATGAAATAGTTTCATATTACCTGATGGAGAATTAAAAGGAAATCTAGTAAAATTATCCATTAAGGTCAAGAGAACAATACATGGATGAAATAGTTATCTGAAAAAAAGCTATAAAATAGTAAAAAGTACTGAAAACAAATTATGGAGGTGAAGAGTACAGTAACCAAATCGAAAAATTAACTATGGTGTTTCAGCAATAGATTAAATTGACTGAAGAAAACACTGTCTATCTCAAAGACAGGCCAATGGTTATAATTCTGCTAGAAAAACAAACAACAGCAAAAAAAATCAAGAAAAAGTACAGAATTTATTTGATACTACTAAGTAGACCAGTGTATGAATTATGTGAATTATAGAAAGGAAATGATTGAGAAAGGACCAGAAAGATTATTCATGTAATGACTGAATACTTCTCAAGTCTGAAGAAGGAAAAGGAAGCTTAAATAAAAGAAGCTCAAAACATTAGTAAGAGCCAGGCATGATGATGCATGCCTATAATCCCAGCACTTGGGAGGCAGAGTCAGGAGAATCACTGCAAGTTCAAGGCCAGCCTAGGTCTGTATAATGAGTTCAAGGCCAGCCTCAACTACACAGTGAAACTCTGGCTCAAAAAGACCAACAAAAAAAAAATTAATAAGATGACGCTAAATGATTCTCACCAATCCATGTCATAATCGAATTGTCAAAATGAAATACAGAAAACTCTAAAAACATCCACTTAATGAAACTTGTTGCACACAAAGAAACTTCCACAGACCATCAGTGGAGAGATTAGCAGAAATGCTTCAGGTCAGAAGGCAGTAGGATGATCTATTTCAGATGTGGAAAGAAAAATATGCCTAACCAAGAATACTATGCCCAGCAAACCAACTTTCAAAAATAGAGATATAAAAGCCTTCCATACAAACAAAATCTGAAGGAACTCATTGCAACTAGACTTGTCATAAAAGAATCGAAAAGAAATGCTTAAAATTTAAATAAAAGGGCACTGCGCAGAACACAGTAGTGTAAGAGACTGTGTAATTCTTTGGCATAGGTAAATATCTAGGTCAGTACCGAACATTGTATTTGTGGGATGGGTGTAGATGACTCACCTGTAATTCCCATAAAATATTAAAATGAAAATGTTAAAAATGAATATACCCGGCACAGTGGCACATCCCTATAATCCCAATTACTCAGGAGGCTTAGGCAGGAGGATTTCAAGTTTGAGTCTGGGTGAGGCAACTCAGTGAGATTCTGTCTCAGAAATAAAGAGGAATAGGGAAGTAGCTAACTGGTGGGGTGTCCCTGAGTTCAATCCCCAGTGTCACAAATAATAATAATCAAAATATGTTAAAAGTTACACAGTATGAATAAATATACATTGTGAGAGTTATAATGTAAAGTGGGTTTGGGAAGTTAAAATGTAGAGTTTTTTTGTGTGTGACTCAATTTAAGTTATAAATTGTTAAAATACAGTTCTAGCTGTAAGTTATTTTATTTAAACTCCAGTTAACCCATTACCTAGCCCCAGAAAAACACAAAAACAAACAAACAAATAAACAAAAATGGAAGTGGAAGTCACATACACATAAAAGGAATAAAAGCTATCAATGAAACAAAAACACCTTTGGCCACGAATCAGAAGGCTTAAAAATATTAAAATGTCTCTAGTAACCAAAGTAATTCATAAATTCAGTATAACTCGTATCAAAATCTGACTAGCACAGTGACAGACGCAAGATGGTAGGACAGGAAATCACTCTTCTGTATTCTCCCACAACAAAAATTTTGCATCCACCCACCAATCAAAGTCTCATTGTGGCAAGCTTGAAATTCAAGTGAGAAGTTGCCAAACCCTATAAGAGCCCAAGTTAATAAGGGTCATTTTCAGAGTACAAATGATGTAGTCAGGAGACAGAAATGCCCAGCATGCTTCTAGATTCAAACTCAGAAACAACATTGTTCCCCGAAAGGCTTGGCTTCAGACACATGATGAACTGTTGAAATACTCACTAAACTACCTGAACAAGCATGCCAGCTTCCGTACCATGGCAGATCCTTAGAGAGTTTTGAGAACCAGCAGCCTCTGTTTCCATCATACCAGGTAGTAGCTGCCTCACTGTTCATCCTATACTCCACCCAGGGAGGAGGGAAAATCTTACAGTACATTTCTATGCAGCACAGATTTGGTCTTTAGTACCTGATCCACATAACCATGGGGCCTCTTCTGTGAAACTGAGCAACTGCTGGTCTCTCACAATGGTACCTTACAGCCAAGGAATGCATCCCACCTCCCAGCAGGATGAGAGAGTATTTTCCTG
>RJWM01048310.1:0-11540 GCA_004363535.1 Dasyprocta punctata
TAGCAGAGTGGGTTAAGAAACAAAATCCAACAATATGCTGTGTACAAGAAACACATCTCACTCAAAAGGAAATTCACAGACTAAAAATCAAAGTCTGGAAAACAATACTCCATGCAACGGGAACCCAGAAAAAAGCAGGGGTAGCTATTTTGTTTGCAGACAATGCAAACTTCAAACTGAGAATGGTCAAAAGAGATAAAGAAGGTCACTACATACATGTTAGGGGAAAACTTCAAGAGGAAGAGATTACAATTATAAATATATATGCACCCAATATGGGAGCACCCAACTATGTAAGACAATTCTTAATAGACACAAAAAACCAAATAAACAATAATACAGTTATAACAGGGAACCTTAACACCCCATTGTCACAGAGAGACAGATCAACCAAACAAAAAATCAGCAAAGAAATAGCAGAACTGAATCAAACTTGTGAACAAATGGACCTAGTAGATGTATACCAAGTATTCCACCCATCAACATCAGAATACACATTCTTCTCCGCTGCACATGGGTCACTCTCTAAAACAGATCACATACTGGTCCACAAAACATGCTTAAGTAAGTGCAAAGAAACTGAAATAATTCCATGCTTATTATCTGACCATAGCACAGTAAAATTGGAAATGAATGACAAAAAAACCTACAATAACCACATAAACACATGGAAATTAAACAATACTCTCCTAAATAACCAATGGGTCAAAGAAGAAGTTAAAGAAGAAATTAAACAATATCTACCATTGAATGAAAATGCAAATACAAATTACCAGAACCTGTGGGATACTATGAAAGCAGTCCTCAGAGGGAAATTAAACTCTCATATCAGAAAAACGGAAAGAACACACATAAACAACCTAATGCTGCACCTCAAACTTCTAGAAAAAGAAGAGCAAGTCAAGTCCAAAGCCCAAAGAAGGGAGGAAATTATTAAGACTAGAGCAGAAATTAATGCAATTGAAACTAAGAAAACAATACAAAGAATTAATGAATCGAAGAGTTGGTTCTTTGAAAGAGTAAATAAAATTGATAAACCCCTAGCCAACCTTATCAAGAAGAAGAAAGAAAAGACTCAGATTCATGCAATAAGAAATGAAAAGGGTGAAATCACTACAGACCCAGTGGAAAAACAGATCATCAACACCTACTTCAAAAACCTTTACTCACGTAGATTTGATACTCACACAGAAGAAATGGACAGATTCCTAGAAACCTATGAATTACCAAAGCTGAATCAAGAAGACGTAAAGCTGCTGAATAACCCAATTTCAGCTTATGAAATTGAAAATGTAATTAAGACGCTACCAACAAAGAAAAACCCGGGCCCTGATGGATTCACTGCTGAATTCTACAAGAAATTTAGGGAAGACTTAATGCCAACACTCCTTAAACTCTTCAATGAAATTGAAAGGGATGCAAGTCTTCTAACTCATTCTTGGAAACAAGTATCACCCTAATACCAAAACCAGAGAAAGACCCAACCAAAAAAGAAAATTACAGGCCAATCTCCCTAATGAACATAGACGCAAAAATCCTCAATAAAATACTGACAAATAGAATACAGCAAGTTATCAGAAAGATTATACACCACGATCAAGTGGGATTCATCCCAGGAATGCAGGGATGGTTCAACATACGGAAATCATTAAATGTAATCCACCATATCAACAGGGCCAAGGACAAGAACCACGTGATCATCTCAATAGATGCAGAAAAAGCTTTTGACAAAATCCAACACTCATTCATGATAAAAACCCTGCAAAAATTCAGAGTAAATGGTCTCTACCTCAACCTGATAAAAGCCATATATCATAAACCAACAGCCAACATCTTACTGAATGGAGAAAAACTGAAAACTTTCAACCTAAAATCAGGAACAAGACAAGGATGTCCCTTATCACCACTCCTATTCAACATAGTCCTGGAAATATTAGCCAGAGCAATTAGACTAGAGAAAGAAATAAAAGGAATAAGGATAGGAAAGGAAGAAGTGAAATTATCATTATTTGCAGATGATACGATACTCTGCATAGAAGACCCCAGAAAATCCATTAGAAAACTTCTAGAAGTAATAACCAAATTCAGTAATGTAGCTGGATACAAAGTGAACACTCAAAAATCAATAGCATTCCTGTACACAAACAAGAAAGTCACTGAGAGAGAAATAAGGGAAACCACACCTTTCACTATAACATCCAAAAAAATGAAATACTTAGGAATCAATCTAACAAAGAAAGTAAAAGATCTATACAATGAAAATTACATTACTCTAAAGAAGGAAATCAAAGAAGATTTCAGAAAATGGAAAGGTATTCCCTGTTCATGGATAGAAAGAACAAACATCGTGAAAATGACGATTCTCCCAAAATTATTATACAAATTCAATGCAATCCCAATCAAAATACCACCTGCCTACCTCACAGAGCTAGAGAAAGCATTCCTGAAATTCATCTGGAACCAGAGAAGACCTAGAATAGCAAAGTGAATTTTGGGCAACAAAGGGAAGGCAGGAGGCATCACAATCCCCGACTTGAAACTATACTACAAAGCTACTGTGATAAAATCAACATGGTACTGGAATCAAAACAGACCTGAAGATCAATGGAATAGATTAGAAGATACAGACACAACTACAAACACACTTAGCCACCTCATCTTTGACAAAGGGACCAAACATGTACATTGGAAGAAAGACAGCCTCTTTAACAAATGGTGCTGGAAAAACTGGCTTTCTATATGCCATAAACTAAAACTAGATCCATGCTTATTACCATACACCAAAATAAAGTCAAAATGGATCAAAGATCTGAATATCAAAACAGAGACACTAAACTTACTAGAAGACAGAGTAGGTAAAAATTCCGATGACACAGGAGTAGGCAGAGAGTTCATGAACAAAAATGAAATCGCACAGGAAACACTTCCCAGAATCAACAACTTGAATCTCATCTTACTAAAAAGTTTTTGCATGTCAAAGGAAATCTCCAACAGAGTGAAAAGAAAACCCAAGAACTGGGGAAATATCTTAGCCAATTGTCCATCAGACAAAGGACTTCTATCTAAAACATATAAAGAATTAGAAGAAATCAGGCCCCTAAAATTCAAGGACCCAATCCAAAAATGGGCATCTGAGATGAATACACACTTCTCAGACAAAGAAATACAAATGGCAAATAAATATATGAAAAAGTGTTCAACATCAATGGTCATTCAGGAAATGCAAATTAAAACAACGCTGAGATTCCATCTCACCCCAGAAAGAATGGTCAAGATTAAAAAATCAAGCAACAACAAATGCTAGAGGGGCTTTGGGGAAAAAGGAACTCTTCTCCACTGTTGGTGGGATTATAGACTGGTGCAGCCACTGTGGAAAACAGTGTGGAGATGCCTCAAGAAGTTAGGATTAGAGATCCCATTCAACCCAGCTATCCCACTTCTGGGCATTTTCCCAGAAGAATTGAAAACCTCATTCCACAGTGGTATCTGTTCACCTATGTTTATAGCAACCCAATTTGTAATAGCCATATCTTGGGAACAACCCAATTGCCCTTCAATCAGAGACTGGATAAAAAAGATATGGTATTTTTATACAATGGAGTACTACTCAGCTATTAAGAAAGATTGTATTGAGACTTTTATAAGTAAATGGACACGACTTGAGACCATACTCATAAGTGAGATAAATCAAACCCACATGTGTAAATACCGTATTGTTTCCCTAGTGTAAGACACTGAAAAAGTCTATATGATCCAAAATGTATAATAAAAAGTATATAAGGGTAAAAAACAGCTCAAAGAGCAAAAGTAACTGGGAAGGGAAAAGGGGGAAAGAGGCAAGGGAAAGGCAAAAGATATAAATCTGTATATATGTATATGTAAGATAACTAAAACGAACATAGTTTTGAATGTAATTGTTATTGAGAAAAAACAGTTAATACTCATATGATTAGATCAATTTTACATGTCTATATCTGTTAATGTAAGTAACCATTTTGAAGATAACAATAGGCAGTATTGCATCCATTGTCAAGTTTCTATCACCCTGTTTTGTAAACCTGCAATGTTACTGTTGTGCATTTACTCTAGTCGTTTGTTTGTCCCTTTTGCTTGTTGTCTTTGTTATATATGTCTTTTTTTTTCTTCTTCTTCGTTTAAATAAAAAAAAATTTGGTAAAATATAACATCCTGTCATGGTAAAACACTCAAAAATTAACGATAGAAATTGAAATCCTCTTCATTAGTGTAGAAATGTAAAGTAGTAAACAACTTGTCAGTCCTTAAAGTAATACGACCACAAAATTCTCTTAGACACATTCTCATGATAAAGAAGGATATGTATCTACAAAAAATTCACACAGAAATGTTTGTAGCATTATTCATAGTAATTAAAGAGTAGAGTCAACCAAATTGTGTATCATATGATGAAAGAATAAAAAATATGGCTTATTTATAAATGGAAAATACTAAGGCAAAACAAAGAACGTAGTACTCAAGTTAGAAAACGTATGGACCGAAGTATTGTGTTAAGGAAAAGAAACCAATCACAAAAGGCCACATATTACATGATTTTATGTAGAGGAAATGGGAAGAGTAGGTAAATTTATAGAAATGTAAAGAAAATAAATCATTGCTTGGGTGGTGGGTGAAATATATGGGTGACTGCTAATGGTTATGTTTTTTTTTTCTTTTAAGGTGATGAAAATGTTTTAAATTTAGACTGTGGTCATGGATGCATAACTCAGTGTATATACTAAAAAGCCACTGACCTGTATACTTTAAATGGGTAAATTTTTAGAATGTGAATTATGTCTCAATAAAACTGCTAAAAATAACATATGACTGTCTCTGTGTACTTGAGTGTTGTTCAATTTCAGCAATGGCAAGCATGAGACAGTCATTTCTGTACTCACTTTGATACTCTAGTGAGTCCCAAAGCAATGTAGTTGGAAATCATTTTAGTGTAGTTCTAGAAGATTTATCCCTTATTGTTCCAATAATAGTTCATAGAAGAAGGAATGTCAGTTCTTCTCTATTTATAAGCTTGTCTCCACTCTGCACGTTGAATGAAATTGCTTTTCCATTTGGACCTTGGACTTCAGAAAATGTGAACTTGTTCAGAAATAGTAATATATATCAAAGAATTGGTGTAGGTACATTCCTGTTTTTTCCTGTACACTTTCAATATTTAAATTTTTTGGATACAACATTGCCAACTTTGATGTCTTTTTAATGTCAAGATAGAGATGTCAAAAGGAAGAAAGGAAGTATTCCATTTACTCATTATTTATGTATTTGTTCAAAAAGTATTTGTTAAACATCTTCAAGGCATTACACCAGGCTTTGAGAAAAGAGAACACAATGTGAACAGATGCTTCAGGAGTTCCTTAATTTAGTGTTGTCATCTGATTTGTAATTCAGTCAGATGCACTTCTCTTCAAACACATTTATTGCCAGATTAAAAAACTAAGATCTTGGTGATTCTTGGTCATTCTCTCTAAATCACATATTTCCCAGTATTCTTGTAATTTACATCATTTTGTAGTCACGATTAAATCTTTACTTTTGCTGAAGACTCTTCATATCTCCCACCTCCCACCAGGATGTAAATAGAACAACTATCCAAGATGATTTTGTTTATTAAACTGTTCACTAATAAGAAAAATTCCCCATCTTTGGGACTAGAGATACCGAATCTATTGAAAGAAATATGCTTCCACAGGTTAGAGTTTCTTTTTTCATCACAGTGTTACAAAATCAGAAAGTGCTCTTGACTTGTGTTTCTTGGTTATTTCCATGCTGCCTGATTGTGATAAATCCCACTCATGGAGTAGTTCTGACATAATTTTTGAATCTCAAAGAACCATCAGATGAAGTTTCTGTTTTAAGTGAAATATTGATTAGATACAAAATAGTTACAAAACATGAATTAGTCATATAAAATAATGAGTAGTTATGTATATATCATCCATGTCAAGAAGGAAATTATTATTACTCTAAAAGCACTTTGTACCCTCTCTTTGGATACTCTCTTCTCAGAGGCTAGTTCAATTCTAAAGTGGTACCTAAATTCACAAACTTAATTCAGCCTATGATTCTGGGGAAGATGGAGGAGTTTGTGTTTGTGCAGGGAAGATAGTTATGGTCATATTTGACACCTGCTGCAGAGTTTACGAATGGAATCAAAGTTTCGTGAACTGAGGCATAACTGTATCTTACTTGATTTTCTAATAATTCCATTTTTTTTGTTTCACAAATATGAAGTTTTGTCTGGCTTACACTTTATAAAAATGGAATCAATCTGTATTCTTCTGCATCTTCCTCCTTTCTGGGGATCAGATATACATTTGTAAGAGTCATCTGTGTGACTGCTGCTAGTCCTGGTTCATTGAATTTTATTGCTCTATAACATGCTTATATAAGAACACAACACAGAAAATTCATCTGTTCTATTCATGACTGACATTTGGGTTGCTTAGGATTAAATTATTTTTAACAATGCTTAAATGACCTTTTCATGTATAACTCTTGGACTGAGAAATACGTGGTCTCTATTTTAGCAAAAGAACTATAATACAGGGAAAGTTTAAATGTCTGATAACTTGAAATAGGTTTCTAGGAGAATTCATCTACTTAGACTTTTTAAATGCCTGCCATAAATGAAACTAAAATGGTACAATGACTGACCACAGCAATGACCAGCCCTCATTAGGGCCCTGGATGATTCCTGGTCTAATAACACATGCTAGTGTTGATGTTTTTTGGTCAAGAGGGTATGAACAGGAAGAATTAATGCAGCAGGCTTTATTTTAAATGCCGAGTCACATTACTCTGTGCAAGCTGCATTGAGATGTCAAACTGGCTTACTGTAGACTTTGTAAAAATGGCTCTAGAAGAGTAACAAACTGAAATCTTTGAGATCACAAAGTTTGGGGATACGTACATAGCTGCACAAGATATTGATTCTGCTCTACAGTGCAGTCTAGTCAGTTTTAGTTGCATAGGTTTCCATTGTATTTATAATCTGTTTATGCTAAATCTGGCCAAAGATGAGCATTGTCCACCACTAAAATGCCTTTGCCACTTTGAATTCTGGGCTAATTTAGTGCCCAGAATGTGGTGATCAAAACAATCTTTCTACAGTGGCATAGGAAGATGATAAAAATTTCCTAAAGTGCAATAGATATCCAAGTGTATTCTACCTCGTTCTAAAACTTTTATTAAGTAGGTTCACTTGACAGTATTGAGGTCATTCGTCATGTGCTATTTCAATTAGTCTAGGTTTAGGCTCTTGTACATTTTGCCCATACTTTTTACAAAGTACTTCTTTTGTTGCACATTCAGAGAATTTTATATATATGTCTTCTGTGCATGCCCTTAAAACTTCCCATCTTATTTTGTCTCTTTGAGATAGTTGAACACAGCTTGTCTAGGAAGGGGATGGGACTAGATTCTAAAATTTATTTGAGACCATGGAAATGATGGAAACTATTTGCACACAACAGATTTCTGGATACATTTTGCTGTTAATTTTATGTAATATTTCTTGAACATTTTGACAAATATTTATTTTTGTAAGCCTAAAAGTGATTCTTTGAAAGTGTAAAGAAACTTAACCAAAAGACAGTACAAAAACACTGGCACTTGAAAGTTGAATGTCACCGTATGCATGAAATTATATATTTCAGTGTAGTGTGAGATTTTAATGTTAAGTCATATTAAACTCTTAAGTCAAATTAAGCAGACCTGGCATTGGCAGTGTAGCCATAACTTTCTGATGTTAGTAAAAGCAAAATTGGTGATTTGAAATTAAATCATGCCAAGGTTTTAATACACTTGTCTTAAGATATTAATGAAACACTTCAAAACGCTGAAGTGTCCAGATTCTCAGATGCTTGTCGCGTGAGTTTTGTTTAGTTGTGTGTATTTTTTTTCATTGAGTGTCTAGTACATTATAATCCTCAAACATGTGGCTATCTTTGTTGTATTGGCATAGTCAGTGACTTGTACATTTAGCAATAGCATTTGGGCAAGTTTTATCAGCAAGCAATAATTTCAGTTAAAGTTTCAAAAATCATGTAAGAATGGAGTTAAACTTGCTGAATGTAGAGATTGAAAGTCACTATAGCTTTAGTAATTGCTTATTGTATTAGTTTAGTTGCTAGCACTGCATGTGCTGTGCATATTCTGATTTTATTAGAAATGTTCATAAGCACTTATCAATCCAATTATTTAAATCAGGATGACTGAAAGTAGCATATTTTTTCGTTAATTTTTGTAAGATAATAGGAAATATAGAACAATTTTATCAAATTTATTCAATGCAAGAATAGACTGGATGAAATGACACTTGCCAAAGTGTCTCTCAAGATAGTCAGTACATAAACAACGTGCTGCTTGAGTGACTCGGGGTAAACCGTTAAGTGGTTAAAAGGTACCAATACTATTTCCCTATATAGTTTCCCCAACTTATATTTCCACCAGCAGGATATGACATTTTTGGTCCTTCACATTCTCTCTCCAATGAATGCTTTTCTAGTCTCCAGATGTGAATTTTTTTCCCAATTCATTGAGTGTGAAGTGACAACTCATTGCAATCTTAATTGCATTTTGCTGATCATTTAATGAGGCTCAGTGTTTTTTTTTATATTCTTATTGAACAGCTGCATTTATTCTTCTTTGAGGGCATGCTTAAGACTTTTGTCCATTTTAAAAATTGAGTTGTGCTCCTTCTTCTCAATGATTTGCAGGGTTTCTTTATATAGTTTGGAAACTTCTGTTGGTTGTGAGTGTATTTTCTCTTGTTCTATGGTTTTGAATTTCTCCATTTTCAGATGTTATCATTTTTGAAATTTTAAAATGTTCTTAATTTTATATGGTTGAATTGATCATTATTTTAATTTCTGTATTGGGCTTCAGAATATCTTATCTTGAAGTCAGAAAGATTCCCTTATATTAGCTTGCAGAATCTTTTATATTTAGATATTTAATTATCCAGAACTGATTTTTTAAAAATATATAGTATAAGGTAAAAGCTTTTGTTTTTATATCCATTTGTTATTTTTATACCGATTTGTTGTTTTTGGAAAAGATCTTTTTTTCTTCCACTGGTTAATGGTGACATTTTTTTCATAATCAAGCGTTCATATAAATGTGCCCTAACAATTCTATACAATCTATTTTGTGCTAATTGATTTTTTTAACCTGGTGCCACTATTACACCATGATAATCACTGTTGTTTTATGTTTTGATGCTATTAAAGAAAGTTATTATTTTTTTAAATTTCAGCTATTATGTTTGCCATGTCTTCAGTATTTTTAACATCTTTTCTCAAATTCACTGTACATTACTTTAATCTTTCGATGTCTATATCTTTCATCATTTAAAAAACATAGTAATATTTAATTCATATTCTGTATTTGATACCTACAGTATTATGTGACTTTTGGGTCTGCTCTGTTGTGTTATGGTGGATTTTCTCTTGCACTTTATTTCTTTGCATGTTATGATTTTTTACTTTAAGCTCAATTTCTTAGAACTTTGTTTTCTGAGGTTTGTTTTGAAAGTAGGTTTCTACAGAGAGAATTTGCAATATTTCTCTCATTTCTTCAGTCCCATGACTGCTTTAAACTAAGGTGGCATGAATTTAAACCGTAAAATCATGGAAGACTACCTTAAGGTAAAAAAAAAAAGTCAGCACTGAGTTTCTTTTAGGTTTTCCTTATATTCTCTGGTGGAGCAGGTTTACTTTTATTCCACCTAATCTATCAGTTGCTTGACTTTTTGAGAAGGCCTCATTGCATTAAATTTCCTATTTAGGCTGGCCTTGAGTTTTGCCTCTAGTCTAATGTTTGCTGTGAGACTTTGAAAACCCAACTTCACCCAGTTTTTTTTTTTTTTTTTTAATGGCATCGGGGATTGAACTCACAACCTCGCGCATGCCAGGGCAGGCGCTTAAGGCACTGAACCAAACTCCCGGCCCTGGCTTTTTGAGGCAGGGTCGCACTATGTAGCTCAGACCGGCCTTGAGCTCGCACTGTAGTCCAAGCCGGCCTCGAACTCACAACACTCCGCCTACCTCAGCCTCCTGAGTGCTGAGATTAAAGGCGTGCGCCACCACGCCCGGCTTCACCCAGTTTTGCTAGTGCCCTCCTTATGATTTTTCTAGGTTCCTTAAAACAGTCCTAATTTTCTTGTCAGCTTAATACTATACAGATAAAGATTTACAAGCTATATTTATCTGGATATTTTTCATTAGGAGAGACAGGTTGTCTGTTCTGTCTTGCTGCATGAAAGAAAATACCACACACAGAGCTTTGCAAGCACCATAAGGAAATCAGTTGCTACATGAAGTTGCTTCCACTTATTGACACATTAATAATAGCCCTTAAAAGTAGAGTGACAATTAACTTTGTTACCTTAACAAGGACACTTCTGAGAGTGAATGAAGGCACAATGAACAATTACATAGAGATCATAAAGGACTATGCAAGGCCATAGGACATAATGTTGTCTGATGCGTAGGTAGAAGTTACCTTGTGAAATCATACATTAGTTGATTTCTCCACTAATTTAAAGCATATTCTGTTGATTTAATCATCTTGAAGAAGTGGAAGATCTTCCAATAGAGGGACAGAATGTAATTTATCTACAGTTATGTTGATTTAAATTCTAGTTTTTCTATTTTTACTGCTTATTTTTTCTTGAGAGAGTTATTTAACTTTCTTAAGGTTTAGTTTTCTTATCTATCTATTTATCATCTATCTCTCTATCTGAAATAGGGATAGTATACAATCATATAATATTGTAGTAAAGATTATGTAATACGTCTGCTGAAGAACTTCATATACTCTCAATAATAATAGCTATTATTGATATAACCATGAATTATTTACTAGAATGGTTTACAGGGTCAATATTCATTTTCTTTTTTTTTTTATTTAAGCGAAGAATAACAAAACAAAACAAAACACACAAAAAAGACGACATATATAGTAAAAAAGGCAAGCAAAAGAGACAAACAAACTAGAGTAAATACACAACATTGCAGGTTTACAAAACCGGAAGATAGAAGCTTGACAATGGTTGCAATATTGCACATCGTTATCTTTAAAATGGTTTCTTACATCAACAGACATAGACATGCAAGATTGATCCATCATATGAGCATTAATTGTTCCCTCTCAGTAACGAACACTCAGCAGTGTTCTTTTCAGTTATCTTACATATACATACATACAGGTCCATATCCTTTCCTCTTCCCTTCTCTCCTTCCTCCCATTCCCTTCCCGATTATCTTTGCTCTTTGAGCTGTTTTTTACCCTTACATAGCATTTATTATAGATTTTGAATCATATATACTTTTCCATTTCTTACACTAGGGAGACAATACGGTATTTACACATGTGGGTTTGATTTATCTTGCTTATGAGTATGGTCTCAAGTTGTGACCATTTACTTATAAAAGTCTCAATACAATCTTTCTTAATAGCTGAGTAGTACTCCATTGTATAAAAATACCACATCTTTTTTATCCATT
>RJWM01048311.1:0-11535 GCA_004363535.1 Dasyprocta punctata
TCTCCTCTCCTCTCCTCTCCTCTCCTCTCCTCTCCTCTCCTCTCCTCTCTCCCCTCCCCTCCCCTGCCCTTCCCTTCCCTCTCTGTCTCTCTCTCTCCCTCTCCGCCACCTCCTTCTCTGCTGATTCTCGCATATTGGAAAGCCCTGAGCTATCTCGTCTACCCTTTTCAAATTTTATCTTGAGACATGGCTGGCTAAGCTGGCGTCAAACTCCCCATCCTCTGCCTCAGCTTCTTGAGTAGCTGGGTCTACAGGCGTGGTACCACATGCCTGGTTTGGGGGGACCCTCTATGAAGGACAGCTCCCATATAGAAAAGGGTGCCCCCATGATGGTGCAGTGTGGGTGAATTTCCATGGTAAGCACACGTGGTGCTCAGCTCCCCGATGGCATCGTGGGCCCCTGAACGCCTAGTCGCTGACCTCTGACCCCACCGCTGGCTTCCCCTGAGTCGCTGCGAGCACATAGTCTGGGGAAGTTTGCTTCTGGCTTCTCTAAGTGCAGCACCATATTTGTGAAATTCAAGCTTCATATCCTCTTCAGCCTCTACTCTGGGCCACCTGGATCATGTAGCATCTTTGTAGTCTCTTTATGGGAGCCACTAATATTATCGTTAATACCTTTTCCGGAAAAAAGAAAAATGGCATAACTGCTGTGGGACTTCCTTTGCAGACGGCAGCCTGGGAATTGAGGCTCAAGCAATTGTGCACCCGGGCGGGTTGCTCTGGGGTCACGGTGTGCAGGCTTGCCCTGGTCTGGTAATACACGCGCAGTAGTGACAGCGTCGGTTGGGGTCACCAGGAGACGCCCTGTTCCTTCCGCCGTGTGAGTCCCGTCTGGCTGCCTGGGTCTGCGTGGGGCTCCTGCTCCCTGCTGCACGCCTCTCTGTTCCTCTCATCTCTGCACCCTGAGACTCAGAGCTGCGCCGGGGGCGTTGAGGTCAGTGGTCCCTGCTTCTCACCTTCGCAGCGCCATCTGCTCAGCCTGGACTGCTGCCTGCAGTGCTGGGTCACGGGATTGGCTGGGACCGATCTGGGGCCCGAAGCCACTGGCCAGGGCCCCTCTCTCCTGCCCCCTGGGGTCTCTGTGTCACGCGTGCGACCTCTGACGAAGCGTGGTAGAAAGGCCAGGCAGGCCCAGCTGGATGCCAGGCGGGGACAGAGAGTGCTGGTGGTTGGTGGCCTTTTGAGACCACAACAAGCTCAGCTCCAGGCCCTGGTGGCTGAGCCAGGCTGTGGGAGGACCTGGATCTTGGCCCTGGCCACCTAACAAGCACACAGACCGGAGGCATCACCTCAGCCCCTTAGGACGTGCCCAGGCTTCTGGGTCTCATGACCTGGGGCTGTGATGGGTGCTCCTACAGGACCACGGGGTCTCCTGGCCACCAAATCAGTGGCAGGAACTGGGATGACTTTGAAACCCTTCATTAATGCTTTCGGCATCTGCAGCGTAGAGCTGTTTAGTTCCCGAGCCTCTGGTTAGGAAACCTGGACGTTTTCTCCTCCCTTGGTGAGGCAGTCACCTGACACGGGGTTTGGAGGCCTCGCAGGTGCACAGCGGAGGCTGTGACGTGCCTGTCACCCAGGGTCCTCGGCTCCTCCCGGCAGCCCGAAGCTCAGCCGTCGGTCCCGGGAGGGAGCAGTGCTCATGCCCTGTCCCCGGGCACTGGCCGCAGGGAGGGCTGGCTGCTGTGCACCGCGTGGCACCAGAGAGGGTTCTGCTCCTCTTGTGGCACGGACCTGCTGTCCTCGAGGGCCACGGGGCCTTGGCCGTATTTCCTGAATCCAGGCAGCCGACGATGGGTGAGAAAGAGGGACGGGGCTGCGGTGCGAGGCCTCGGATCAGACCTGAAGGTGACCCGTGTCGCCCCTGCCCGCATTCCACGCGCCGGCAGCTTTTCCTGGCCCCGTCTTACTGCCGAGGAGGCCAGGAGACGGAGTCCTGCGCTGCTCCGGGGTTTGGAGGCCAAAGGGCGCCGTGGGGTCCCCCGGGGAAGAGCGGGGCGGCGGCTCAGACGCGACAGCTCCAAGCACTGCCGTCCCTGCAGGGAAGCACCGCCGCTAAGTGCTGCCGACCTTGAGCACAACGGCCTTGTTTTCTGGCGTCTAAATCAAGGCACAGGTTTTTTCCAATATAAAAATTATCGAAGGATTCTACAATTCACTCACTGTTGATCACACGTGTGAAATACTTTTCCCTGGTGGGGTCCTCAGCCCACGGTGACACCTGGACAGTGGCCTGGGGGCCGAGGGCAGAGCTGTTGGAGGTCAGGTCCCCCTGGCAGGGCTCTGAGGTGGCTCCTGTGTGATTCCCCAGGAAGGACTGTGGGAAAAACAGGTACAGATCGCACAAATACGATTAAAAAAATCATTGTTTGAATGCCAACAGAGGCAAAGTGAAACTTTTCGCTTCGTGGAGAATGGGCTGGCAGGGAAGTCTCAGCGAGAGGCGTCCGGAAGGAGCCCCGGAACCCAAGCGGGTGCCTTGGTTCTGCGGGTGCGCACGCTCTCCCTGAGGGGCCGAGGAGCTGCGGTGCTTGCGAGCCTCAAGCTCCTTCCTGCACCGCCACAGCCTTGAAATCCGTGCTGAGAGCAGGTGTGCGCGCCACAAGACCAGTTTCCAGCTGGGGCTGAGTCTGTCTGAGGTCCAAACCCTCTCCCAGTCCTCTGCCCTTTCCCCTTCCCCTGGGAGCCTGCCCGTGGGTGGGTGTGCAGCCTGTGGGGCGCTGTTGGGGTGACAGTTGCTTCTGCTCTCTGCTCCCCAGCTCCTCTCTTCTCCCGGTTGCCCATGAAACCAGAGACGGTTTGGTAGGGAGAGGAAAACACGGCCAAGTGGGACAGAATACCATCCACCTTCGTGTTTACGCAGTGGGGCTGTAATTGCTGTTTACGCTTTCTGTGCTCCAGGGCTGTGAGGACACCCGAAGGGGCCGGGCCGAGTCTCCCGCTCCAGAGCACAAGCACCTGGTCTGCTTGCAGCCGGTCCCGTGCGGCAGAGCAGCAGGCGACAGCCCCGCCAGGGAACCATAAATACCCCTATCGCTGTGGGCTCAGCCCTTCAGTAAACAAGCTCCTATTTACACTTTGTCACATGAGCTTTCCGTAACTCTTTCATGTTGAATGTTGAGAGCCAGCGTGTTCCTGGAAAGATGGGCTGATGGCTGGAAATGGCCCTGCAGGTCTCGGGACAGCCGTGTCCTGAGTGGAGACTGTCGGTGCCCCTCGTGGGCTCGTGTCCCGAGCAGCCCGGGTGACTCAGGGCTGGACAGACACCACTGCTTTTTATGGCTCCCTGCTGTCACCGAGGCAGCAGCAACAAACCCCCGGGGCTGCCGGTCGGGGAGCTGGGCAGCAGATCCCACTGATTCCGGATCAGCCTGGGTGAAGGTTAATGGGCGCTTTGCTTCTCTCCCAAAGCAGTTAGAAAACAAAAGCGGTGTGGCTGCCCTTTGTCTGCAGGCCCCCGGGGCTGGCCTGGGAGAGGTCGATGCAGGAAGAGCTCCAGAGCTGTGGGCTGCACAAGCCCCGCGCCTTCGCTGGCCTCGGCGTCCCGTGCTTCCGGACCTCTGGTGGCCCCTACGCGCACCTGGCAACCCCGAGCTCAGGGCTGACTTCCAGCAGCCTCTGCTCCTCCCAGTCCCCACCTGCGGTTTCCCGTGGGCCCTGCCCCTGCCCTGCAGTCCCCAGGGCCAAACCTCTCAGGTCCCAGGGGCCCCTGCAGGCCCGGGCCCCACCGGGCTGTGCCGGTGCACATGGGATGTGCGGCTGCCTCTTGCACCCGCCTGCCTCCTTTGTCGTGGGGGCTCAGGGACCCGCGGCTGCTGTCACACGGGTTCCCAGTCATCTCGGTGAACAGCTTGAGCGCTGTCACCGTCGTCCAGTGCTCCTCTCTCCAGGACCTTGTCCTGTCGTCCCTTCCTCCCCCAGGCAGTAAACAAGGCAAAGTCCTGTGCGTGGACTCCTGCCCGCCGGCTCCTCTGCGCCAGCGTGGGAACCCCGCTGGGGTGAAAACCTGCTCACGTGAGTGGGTAACTCTTCATCACAACGGTTTCCACACGTTTCCCTCACCCCATTATCACGCGGACTCCGTGAGGACGGTTTTGGTTTTGCTCGCAGTGCCCTGGCCCTCATAGCTGTGCATACACAGATGTGTTAGGTGAGCCCAAGACCACGCACCTGTGGTCTCTCCGATTTGGAGTTGGGGACAGGAGCTTTGTGGATAAGAGTCTTAAGGAAACTGTTTCATGGGAAAGGAAGTCCACATAAAGAGGACGCCTACTTCATGGACGTGTTTCTGCCTCCTCTGTTGCATCTTGGTTTTGTTGATTCCAGAGCATTGCAGCCGGCTCTCACCGACTCGGACCCAAGTACTCGCTGGAGTTTGGGGCGATGCCTGGTGCCCCTCAGAGGTGTGAGATGCGCCGTGCTCTCCCGTCTGCGGTCCTGGGGATTCATCCCGAGCTGCGCCCTGAGGTGCAGCTGCAGCTCTTTATTTTCCCTTTTTATTTTGAGACAGGATCTCACTAAATTGTCCAGGCTGGGCCCAAACTTTAATCCTCCTCTCTCTGCCTCCAGAGTCGGCAGGATTACAAGCATTCACAGGGCATTTACACCATATTGGGGGTTAGCAGTAATTCGGGGCGATTCAAAGACCATGAGAGGATGTGTGCAGGGTCTGTGTGAATACCACGCCACTCTGTGTGAGGGACTGGGGCGTTTACAGATTCTGATGTCCTCCTGAGTCCTGGAGTTGATCCCTCATGAGTTCTGAGGGATGGCTCTATTTAATTTAAAGAACAGATGAATTGATGTGTAATTTACATACCACGGGGCTCAGCTGTTGTAAGTGTGCGACGAAAAGACTTTAAGCAAATATACAAGTTGCACCAATTTCACCTTAATCCAAGTTGAGAACATTTCTGCCAGCCCACAGTGATCTCTGCATCTGTAGGCAGCCCTGGCCTCTACCCCGGCCCCGGCCTCTACCCTGGCCCCTGGCCTCTACCCTGGCCCCTGGCCACTACTCACTGCTCTTTGTCTCTGTGGCTTGGCCTTTTCTGGGAGTGTCACACAATGGGGACCACAAAACACAGGACCCTTTGTCTCGGCCTCTTGCACTCAGCACAGTGTTTCAGGGCTCTGGTGGCATGTGTCAGGGCCCAGTGCCTGTTTTGGCCGGACAGAGCTCTGCCGTGAGGATATGCGGGATGCCCTTTACCCTTTCACCGGGGCGTGTTTCGGGGGCAGGTGGGTTGCCCCGTGCTGCTTGCTGCCGTGCTTGGCTGACATTTATGGGTCCTACTTCATGGTTCAGCTACCAACTGAGGCCCGATCCTCCCTGCGGGCTCTCAGCAAAGCTCAGTGTAGACAGTGTACCTGGAAACACCAGGACCTGTCTTGGCCGGGCTCTTCCAGTCCTAGGGCTTGGCGCCCATCTCCATGAAAGGGGTCACAGCCAAAACAAATCAGAGCTCCCAGAGACAGTAGCAGCCAAAAGATTCCAGTGATATTTGCTTGGGACAGATTTATTTTTTTAAATGGAGAAATATATCTTTTGAAAAATATGGTAAAACACATATGTCATACATTCCTTGCTAGTCTCACCATTTGTAAGTGTACAGTTCTGTGGCATTAATTACCTTCACACAACTGTACGGTCACTGCCACCGTCTACCTCCAGAATTTTTTTACCTTGCAAAAATGACACTGCCCGCCTTAAACAACAGCCCACCCCTGCTCCTCTGAGTGCTATGAGTCTGACTCTTTCGGGTGCTGCATGGAAGCGGAATGACCCTGCGGCGAGCATGGGTAACTTTTCATTTTACTGAAGAGGTTTTTCAGGCTCATCCATTTTGTAGCATGTGTCAGGGGTTTCTTTTTTAAAGGTTAGATAAATTGTACCGATAGATCACATTTTCTTTATGCACGTATCTGGTGGTGGGCGGGAGTCGTTTGTATTTTTTGGCTGCTGTGTATAGTGTGAGGAGCATGGATGTAAAATACCTGCAAGAGTCTCTAAGCAAGGTTTCTAAATACCTAAATATCTGTCAGGGCCTCCGCTTTCAGTTCTCTTGAGCAGATGCTCAAAAATGAAACTGTTGGGTCAGCTGGTGATTTGACTGTTAATTTTTTGAGGAACCAGGTTAGGGTTCATTTTAAATGAGATTTCAATTTCGGATTCAATTTTTCTTTTATCTATGTTGCGCATGTCTGTTAGTACGAATATTTAGAATTAATCCTTAGGAGGACAAGGGATATTTTTATTCCCATTCTTTGCACTGGACAGAAATTCTGACAGCCAAACTCAGCATGATAAATACTTCAAGGCACCAGTAATGCATTAAGAATTGCCTTCTTTGGGGGTTAAGAAAATCCCAAATCACATTCTTGGGGATCATTGGGCAGCACTCTGCCCCACAGATCACTGGGCAATGGTCAGTCCCCCTAAAGCAGTGAGCGCAGTTACCTTCTGGCCTCAGGGGCTCTGATAATCTTTAGGTTCTCAGGCCCAGGCCGCAGAGTGAACGTCAGCACGAACCTCAGTCACACACTGAGGGATTCTCCAAAGACGACAGGTTTGGCTGGGAATCGCAGGGCATTGCCATGGGAACACGGGTGTCACAGTAAAAAGAGGCTATTCAAGGTCACGGAGGAAGAGATGAGTCTGAAAGTTGGGATGAGGAGGGTTGCGTAAGGTACTTTAAAACAGTAATTCTTTGCTTTTAGGATCACTGACAAGGGTGGCCTCAGTCCAAGGCTGGATGGGCAGCTGCTGGACAGATGTCCTTGCAGAGGTTTTCCAAGCGAGGTTACGGTGGCCTTTGTGCAAGGTTGTGGTTCCATGCTTGTCCTCAGGCACCTGTGAGTGAGCTGCCCTCCCTTGCCTCCTGTTATAATTGATACATTGTGTCAGCTTGAGAAGTCTAGAAGCTGAACTAAGTACCTCAGCAGCTCTCCAGCCTGGGTGTAGAGGACATACTCTTACCCTCTAGGATGCTGATACATTGTGTCAACTTGAGAAGTTTAGAAAGTTAACTAAGCGACTCAGCAGGGGGCCAGGGTCCTAACCCTAAACACCCTCAGCCTGTGCAAGAGGAGGGCAGGGAGATGGTGTGAGCGCTGCACCTGCCCTAGGGGCGTAGCCTGCTTTCAATACAAGGGAGGGAAACAGGCTTACTTCTTCCCCACTTCTTGCTCTTGTTGCTTTGCTGTCTTTTTCTGCCTTGAAGTGTTGCCCCTGTGCCATGTCACCCTGCTTTGGAGCCAGCTGATTATTGACTAAAACCTCCACAAACTGTGAGTAAATAAATCTTTCCTTCCTTAACTTTGGGCATTATGTATTTTGTCTCAGCAGGGAAAGAAAAGTAACTAACACACTTGCTCCCCGACTTACTTTTTGTTAGAGTTGGATGTAAGCAACTGACATCTTTTGCATGGATGCCATGACTTTTATTTTGTAAACTGCCATGATTCCCAGAGGTAGAAGTTTAGCAGGCTAGCTAGGCCTGCATACCCTAAAACTTAGACAGAGGAGTTACAGGAGGAAGCCGCCAGCCTTGAGCCGTTGCTGTGAGCTGACAGGAACACTCTCTTGCAGTGCAGCAGTAAAGATGGTGGAAGCCGCTGGCAGCACCCTTCCAGCTTTGAAGGCCAGGAAAGGAGTCCCATTAGAGGGGCGCCTGGAAAGGGGGCGCCAGCGCCGGGCTGCAGCTGCGGCAGGTGCGCGGGACCCGTCCTTGGTGTAGTGGTGGCCAGCTACATGTTACTCCCACTGCACGTGTGCACATGGTTGTCCTGGGTGTTTGGAGCCATGGGCAGGTTGTCCTGTGTCCGGGGCACCAAGCAGTAAAGGTGACCTGTGCAATGCTAAGGAGCAGGGCAGCGTCACGTGCCGCTCACGGCACTTGTCCAATGTTGCTGGGAGAACAAAGGGAAACGAGGTGTGTAAACTACCTGGCCCGGGGCCCGGGACAGCCATCCCTTCCGGCAGTGGTGACGGGCATGATCACTCTGTGCACGAGTGCGAGTGCAGAGCACGGCAGTGGGGGTGGCATCCTGCAGCTGGAGCGATGTCCTCTGCAGTGACCGCCTGTCTGCCGGTGGGCAGCCTTGTGGGTCCTTTGGGGATGGCATGTGCCTCTCTGGGACTGAGTGCTGGGCCTGAGGGTGGCCGGATTTCAAGTGTGAGCACTGTGTGTGTGCGTTTCCAGGTGCAGGACCTATGTGTGAGCACGGGTATGTGCACATGGCAGGCGTACGTCCTCCTGTGTGGTTGAGCTGGGTCGTTCAGGCTTGGCCAGGGAAGGGGGACGAGAGGCTGCCGGAGTGGCTGGTCCCTCGCCGCGCGCAGCGCACACAGCCTGGCTGGGTCACCGGGTGGAAAGCAGCCGAGGCAGGCAAGCAGGGTGCGCGGGGCAGACTGGAGCGGAGAGGGGCTGCGCACCGCTGGGGGCCCGCGTGGCTTTGCTCCTGGGCCTTCCTCTGAGTGTGGGCCTGGGGAGGATGGCGGAGAGCTCACCGGGACCTGAAGCCACCTGTGCCTTCCCGGAGTGTCTCGGTGCCTAACTCCGCCTCGGAGCCGGAGGGAGGCAGCTGGGGGAGCAGCTCTCCTGGGGGAGAAGACTTCGGACCGGGCTGCAGGCTCGCCTCTGCGAGGGCGGTGGGAACCAGCCTCACTCGTGCCTAACTCTGCCTAGGAGCCAGAGGGAGGCAGCTGCGGGAGCAGCTCTCCTGGGGGAGAAGACTTCGGACTGGGCGGCAGGCTCGCCTCTGCGAGGGCGGTGGGAACAAGCCTCACCCGTGCAAAGCCAGACCGCGGGATGCCGCATGGGGGCGGGAGGGAGCGCGCGTGCCCACCAGGGCCTCGCAGGCTCGCGGCTTTCACCTGGCTCTTGTCGCTTCCGGCAGACAGAGGACCCTCGCCCTCGCTCTGTGCGGCGGCCCCCTCAGGCTCGCCCTCTGGACTCTGTTCCGGGGCCTCTGCACCGTCTGGAGCCGGGCGTCTTCTTGGTCTTTCGCTTGGGTTCATCCCCCGGAACATCAGTGGCGTTGCTGGGCTTCTTGCTCAGCAGGACGGGTGAGTGGCAGTTAGCTGTGCCCAGCCCCCGCAGGGGCGCCGTGCTCTCCGCGGCCCGGGCCACGTGCCTGCACAGGCAGTGCGGGGAGCTCATTCTGCGCTCTTGAACCTGGCCTGGCCTGTGACTGCCAGGACCATACACCTAGCCCAAGTGGGTCGGCGCCTCTTCCGGCCAGGCCTGCCGAGGCCTTGACCGCTCCTGCTGTGCCCTCGGATGCTGCCTGGCTGGAGGCAGGAAGTGAGGTGCCCCCCCAAGAACGAGGAGCAAGGGCCAGGCCTGCGGGAGAGGGAGTGAGGCCTCTTGGATTTTCCAGCCTGAGGAGCAGAGCAGGGGCCGCTCTCCTGGCGAGACCGTGCTCATTCCTGAGCCACTGCTTGGCAGGCCAAGCGACCGCTGGCCTTTCAGGTTATTCGGCTTCTCAGTGGCTTGTCGCTCAGTGGTGGACAACCGGAAACAGCACGAAGAGTCCGTGTCCACCAGTGGTGGCCTGACTCCTGTAATTTTGGCTTATGTGCACAGCACGAGGTGACGGGGAGAAGGCCCTGAAGAAAGAGACACCACGAGTTCCCCTAGTGTCCCCTAGTGTCCAGTGAGACAGAACACCTCTGGCAGTATTTGCACTTCAAAATAATCAGTAACAAAGTCCAAAAGGTCCAACCTTCGCTGGGTGTGGTGATGGACTCTTGTAATCCCAGCACCCTCAGGGGCTGAGGCAGAAAGATCTCAAGCTTGATCCCAGCCTGGGCAACTTAGTGACTTAGCAAGGCCCTGTCTCAAAATAAAAGCAAGAAGAAAACTGGAGATGTAACTCAGTATAAAGGTCCTAGGTTTACACAAAATCCTCAGTATCATGAAAACTAATACATGAATAAGCAAAAAATCCAAAAGGCACAGCATCCTAAAAGTACATTGTGGTGAGGTCACTATGAGGTGCACAGCTGCTCCCCACTTACATCCTAAGAAGTGGAGAGCAGTGTATGTTGAAAATGCACTCGACACACCCACCTCACTGAAGCACACGCAGCGTCCTGGAGTGCCGGTCATTCCCGCTGCCATCGCCTGGCTGACTGGGAGGGCGGCTCGCTGGTCTTACCCTGCGTCGTGAAAGTGGGCGGTGAATGAAAAGACCCCGATTCAAGTCCAGTACACAGTTCCTGCTGGCTGCGTTTGGCTTTTGTTCCATGGTAAAGTGGAAAAGTTGTCCGTCCAGCTGCTGTACATTGACAGTCATCTGTATTCTGTTCAGTCTGAGTTAGACCCAAAATATTTATGTATTTGGTTAAATTACATCACTCTTCACTAACACCCACTTTCATTGCTCTTGCTCCTGTTTTACAGACCAGACAGTGGAGACTTGGGCCAGTGAGGTTGTGCTCAAGCTCACATAGCTGGGAGGAACTGAAGGGGACTGAAGAGGACATCAGAAAATGGGAAGATGCCCTGCTCCTGGGTGGGCAGAACCAGTATTGTCAAAACGGCTGTGCTCCCAAGACTCTTATACAGATCCAGTGACGTCCCAATCAAAATACCGAGATAGTGTACTTTACAGATCTAGGAAAAACAATCCTAAAATTGATATGGAACCAGAAGTGGCCCAGAATAGGAAAAGTAGTTTTGGGCAATCAGAGTAAAACAGCAGTGTAGCAACACCTGAGCTGAAGCCGTAATGGTAAAAGCAATGATGATAAAGAGGGATGGTACAGGAACAGAAGCAGAGACACGGACCAAGGAACAGAATTCGTCTGCAGAATCCTCTCAGACAGATCCGGATGTTAGATCTCTGACAAAGGGTCTAAAAGCCCACGCTGGAGGAAAGAGAGCCTGTTCCACAAGTGGTGCAGGGAAAACTGGTTTTCTGTCTGTAGAAGAATGAAACTGGGTCCTTCCCTGTCACCATGGACTAAATTAAAATTAAAACAGATCAAAGATCTGAATATTGAACACACATTTTACCTTCTGGAAGGCAAAACAGATGAAACACTTGAGATAGGTATAGGAAAGGATTTTCTAAACAGAATTTCAATTGCATAAGAAATAGCAGGAATCAACAAATGAGATCATATCAGACTAAAAAGCTTCCGTACAGCAAAAGAATCAATCTGTATAGTGAAGAGACAACCCGCAGAATGAGAGAAACTTTTTTCCAGCTGCTCCTCATACAGAGGACTAATTTGTAGTACATACAAGAACTCGACAAAATGAAACCTCCTAAAACTGAAGACCCATTTCTAGAGAAATGAACAGACACTTCACAGTGGAAGAAATACCAATTTTGGTCAACAACTACATGAAAAAATGTTGAACATCTCTGGCCATTAGAGGAATGCAAATTAAAACAACACTAACATTCCATTACTCCAAAAAGAATAGCAATCTTTAAGAAATCAAACAGTAACAAATGCTGTGTGGCTGTGGTGAAAAAGTAACCCTCCTTCATTGTTTTTTTTTTTTTTAATATTTT
>RJWM01048312.1:0-11539 GCA_004363535.1 Dasyprocta punctata
TGTTTCTTTTATGTATGATCATACTTTTATGCTTTATTGGTTTCACTCTGAACTATTTTGCTTGGTTATATTAGATCTGATGTTATGGGTAGTTATTTCAATGATAACAAGAGGTACTCTAAGGGGAAAAGAAGGAAGGAAGAGAAAAGGAAAAAGACATAAATTTATAAATATTTATAAATAAGACAGTTAAAAAAAACCGTATTGCTAAATACAATAGCTATTGAAAAAGAAAAGTTAATATACCTGAATTGATGAATCTTACATGTCTATATCTGTCAATATCCCCAACCCCTAGGAAGGTAATGATATGCAATATTGTAACTACTGCTAAACTTCAACCACCTCAGTGTACAAACCTACAATGTTATCATGTCAGATCTGTTGTTACTGTTTGTCTGTCTTTTTTGACTTTTATTTCTAGCTTCTGTATCTATTTTCTCTTAAATAAAAAAAAAGAAAAAAAAAAAAAGAAAGTCTTTGTATATGCCTGCAAGTTCCAGAGTTTCATGTATTTTGTCTGTCAGCAATTCACTTCTCTTTTAATATTTATATCCTTGTTCCATTTTAATTTCAATTTCCCACTTATGAGATATATGAATCTAGACTCAGTCTTCTGCCTGTGTATAACCATTTTCTTAACACCATTTGTTAAAGAGCCTATCTTTCCTCCAGGGTATTATTTTGGCCCTTTCCCCAAAGATCAGTTGGGTGAATGTGCCTGGAGCTGTCTCTGCACTCATCTTCTGTCCCACTGATTCACGCTTCTGTTTGTGCCAGTACCAAGCTGTTTTTATCATTATAGCTTTGTAACGTAACTGGAAATCTAGAATTGTAAAGCCTCCTGCTCTGTTTTTATTACCCAGGATTGCTTTTGCTATTCTGGGTCACTTTTGTTTCCATATGAGTTTTAGGATTGTTTCCTCTGGTTCTAGGAGAATGCTGTTGGTATTTTGATTGGGATTGCTTTTAAATTTGTATATATTTATATACATTCATATATATTTATACAAATTTTTGGAGTATGGCTATTTTGACAATACTCATTTTGCCTATTTAGGGATGGGATATCTTTCCATTTTCTGATGTCCTCTTATCTTTAGGGAGGCTGAGAGTGCTTGCTAAATGAAGTGAGATTGAAATAACTTCCAAAATACAGGACAATGAAAATAAATATATACGAATCTGGATAGCACGACTCAAGTGTTTTGTTTTATAGCAGAGAATGCTCAAGATGAGGAGCTTGGCTTATACTGCAAATATTTTGGGGGATGCAGGTCTAAGATCCATGTCAATAGTGGAAGTGATAATTTAATGCATACCTGTTAATCACTCATTCAGGACTGGGGTGGCAGAAGGAAAAGGGTGACATAGTTACATGGCAGACATGAGGACTGCCCTTGGGAATAGGAGTAAGATACTCCAGGTGGACTTCTTGATTGTTCATGTGAGATTTGGAAAGTGCAGGTGTCACCAATAGCTACAGGAGGATGGAAGATGATTTATTCTTTTTTTTTTTGGCACTGGGAAATCATTTATTCTTTTGCTGCTATTATTAGCATTATGTTGCAATGCCATTGTGTATCACCTTCCATTCATCTTTAATGTAAATGAGGTGCCATAGCCTTCAAATATCCAGTGTACTCATATTTTGAAACATTGTCCTAAATGTTTCAGTTGCATTAGCTTTTTCATTATCAGGAATTAGATGTTGACACTTGAGCAAAACCTAGATGGCAATGAGCAAATGAGCTATGTGTACTTTCAGAAGCAAATACCACATAGAAGGAGTAGTCAGCGCACAGGTCCAGAAGTGAGATAAGCCTAGCAATACTGGATGGGCATTGACAAGAATAAGAGGAAGAACTGGGAGGCTAGACTGTGTTTGGTTTCATAAAAAAGAAAAATCCAGTAATCATTTTGGGTCCTGCTCCCCAAAACTGTTTGAATATTTCTTAAAGAAGAATCAGAGTCATTTTGTTATTTTCAAGGTCTAGCAACATGTATTGTAAAGATACTATAGCATATTTTAGTCTTCTATTTCCCAACATAATACCTTTACTATTCATAGAAGTGTAGGATAATATTTAAAGAGAGAGAGACAAAGTAAGAAATTATAATGTAAACATTAATCATTTTTTCTTTCTTTTGTTTCCTTTCAAATTTTAGATATAGAAAAATAAACTGCTTTCTAAGATAATTTAAATATTATTTTGATTAAGTGATGCTGACATTATCACCTGATCCATAAAAACATTGGCCAACCTAGATGTTCACCTTGATTCTGCCCTTCACGAACTCTGTGAGTATGCTATTCAACCTCTGTCAGTTTTTATTTCAGTTTTTTCATCACTAAATGAACATACTTATGTGTACCTTAAAGGAATGATGTGAAAATTAAATGAAGTAATTATTTCAGGTGCTTGCAAAATTGGCTGTAGCTCTCTTTATACCTGATGTGAGTGGTACTCTTATTATGCTATTAGTTAATACCCTTAGGTTTCCATAAGAGAAACTCAACTCAAACTGGTTTAAACAATGAAGAAATGTAGAACAAATGTTCTCAGGATTGCATCAGACAAGAACATGACAGGGTCTTAGTAAAAATCAGAACGAGAGCCTTGAGTAGTTCTAGTATCCTTTCTCAGTTAATTTTACTTTTCTTTCTGAATCTTTCTGGTGTGCCTTTTTTGTTTCTTTTTGCTTGGGTCTTCTTTTTCTTTCCCTTCTCTATTTTTCAGAATTTTCATGTATGATAAATGGAAAAAGGCATCTTTCAAAATTCTCATACATTTCCCAACTTCAAAATTTCTGTCTTACATTTCTCCTTTCCAAGTCTAAGAATCTGGAGGATGCAACACATTGGAAGATTCCTGGACTAATCAAATGCATTCGGAGGGTAAGTAGTGCATAGAAACTGTCCAGATACTGTTGGTACTTCAAGCATGCCGATAGAATGGGAAAGGAGGTGATCTCCAACCACAGTTGCAGAGATGACCTCAGAAGAAGCCATGATTTCTGAGTAGAAAATGATAGGTGCTTACAATATATTACTGTACTTGTTTATGCTGATCATCATGATTGTATTTCTGGCCAGTTTCCTGGTATTACAAATTCTAGACACATAGGAAGGGCATATTAGAATTGATTTTATCACATCATTTGTTCTACACAACCTGCCAGAATTATTGGTAGTTCATTCCAAGGTCGCTGAATGTGCTCCTTTAAGAATACATCACCATCATATGGTCTGACAATCTTCTCTGTAGTGAAAAGAGAAAGCTGCCTTTTCCTCTTTCTCTCACTTTCTGGTAGCTTCCTCTGGTGTTATTTCTAGAGACTATTAGGAAGAACTGGTCATCATCTTGGAGGTAATAACATTCGACATGTCTGAGGACTACTCTTAAGTCAATCTCACTTCAAACTAAATGATTCTAATTATTTCTAAGCAGCATGTTGTAATTGCTCCCTTCTCGACTGTCCTAGTACTTTTTCTTCAGAATACAAAGCTCTACTTTGGCCCTGTTTGGAGTTTCACTCCTCCATCAAGGACAGTTTATTTCTGTTGTATTATGGGGAGAATAGTCAGCAGTGCAGGTAGCTGTAGTCTGATGTGAGTGGGCTGCATGGTCAGAAGACCCTGACGGATTTATCTAAGTGTTATTTGTGAGAGGACAATGCACGCCAGACAGAGCACTAGATCTCACAGATGTGACTCGAAACTTTGCTCCATCATCTATTGATTGTGGGCAAATTATTCATTTCTTCACCTAATTTTCTTCATCTGTACTATATAGTGAAGAATACCAATAGCACTTGGAGAATTTAAAGGCACGATTCAATAAAGGGTCCAATGAGGTGCATGTGCATGACACTTGCCCAATAAATCATAGTTCTCTTCTGGTCTAAAGGGGTTTTTAAGGAAATCAGTGGGAGGTATCATCCAGATTACTGAACCAGAAGAAAATCCAGGTTCTCGCCTTAGCTTTATGGAAAGTATAGTGCCTCGAGAAAGTTGATTTATTGTATTTCACTCACTGAGAGCTGAAAGTAGAGTTGCAGATCAATTCTGATATTGCTTACAAACCTAAAAACACAAGACACCAATACTACCAGAGCCTTTATATGATCTTGTAATTTTCATGTATATATTAGCCATAGAAGCAACAAAGTGTACAACAGAATACTTTTGATTCACAAAATCAAATTAACATTTTCTGTAATTTAGTTGTATTAAACATCTCTTCCAAAGCAACTGTGTGCTTTGTTTAGTTTTCTGGTTGTTTCTTGCACCTTCCTGAGGGCAAAGCCAAGGTGTGAGACAGAAAGAGGCTCTGAAGCTGAAAGTCCCATTGTGGGGAAGAGAGGTTAGAACTGAGTGTCCAGTACCATCTCTAAGGAGAGGTCTTGCAGTTGATCAGGATCCAGGATCCAGGCAGGGGCAGTGGCAGCACAGGAGGGGCAGGGTGGAGAGGTAAAGTGTGAATTTGAGAGGTGACTGTGTCTGGCCTGGAGTTCTCTCTGTGGTGCTACTTAAAAAACAGAGTTTATAACCCTGTTGTATAAACACTGTTAAAAGTACTCAAAAAGTTAATTCAAGTTAACGTATCCTGTGTAAATACTCACAGTCACCTCTGGCTTGTATCATTAACAGAATCTGCCTCAGGAGCTTGAGAAATGCATAGATCTTTTCCTACTGGTGTGTCTTTCCTTGATACATCCTTCCTATGGTGGGGGTTCCTGATCCCAATGTATCAGATCTCTGACACCACTTTGATTAAAGAATTGAAAAAAGCTTTACTATCTTCTTCCTTTTAGAAGAAACTTTGTGAGATGGGTATTTTGGCAGCACAGTTGGTTCTTGACTAATGTATACTAATAGTCCGAATCAACAATACTATTAAATGAATCCAGGGTTATGTCTAGGGATGCAGCAATATGACAATCTTGGAGTCCAAGGCTAAAATTTTGCCACAGATAACTTTGAAAGAATAAAGGATGTTAAGATGAGCATTCATGAGGTCAGCATAAGTAAGTACATAAAACGAAAAACTTCTACAAGTGACAAAAAAGTGCTTAATTGAAATAATAAAATTTAAAAAATTGAGAAACTATATTCAATGAAAAGTTGACACTCTTTTAATGATGAATTAAAATAAAGCAAAATTCTAAGAGGCCAATAGATTATAGGCAAAGAACAAAAAGCAATACGGCTCAGCTGGAATACAAACCAAAGAATCAGTGGTACAGATTTTCACGAGATACATCAAGTAAAACATCATCATTCTTATTTCATCTACTGATTATTGTCCCAACTCAAATAATTAGACTCAGGGCTAACGGAGGTGAGTGCATTAACTTCACACATTGTGAGTGGGCTCTTAAATCACTGTATGTTTGGAAAAGGTTTTTGGCAATCTGTCTCAAGGGCTAATTCTGGGAAACAGACCTGCAAAAATAGTCCAAAATAGGCAAAAGGCCTATGTACAGAAAATATCCATTTTAATTCTAAAATATTAGCATCAACATGAATGCTCAAAAAGTAAACACATCATGGGAACCTCAGCAAATGTACTGCTATACATTCCTTAAAAGTTTTCTTTGTGCATACTCCATGAGGACTTGGTAAGCTGATGCCATTATAACAGCAAAGGAAAAGTATGATGCAAAATAGTTTATAAAACCTGGACTGTCTAAAAAATGAGGAGCAAGTATGCACAATCTCATAATTTTTATTGATGTCATGGCTTCTTCCAACTGAAAATGTCTTCCTGTTTCCTTTCTTTTTGAACACTTTGTCCCATAACTTTGCTCATGCTTCCAGCACTCCCCTTTACATCTCACTGGTACCAGGCCCACTGTCTCTCTGAAGGCTTTTGCACCTTGTTCTTCAGCAACTTTTATTTTTTTCTCATAACTTTTCTTTTCATTGGCCTGGACAACTGATCATCATCTCCTTTTTGAATTGTCCTCCTTGGACTTCCCACACCTTCATTCATACTTCTGCTGTCCTCCTGGTCACTGTACGCATCTTCTCCTTCCTCTCCTTGACCTATCAGCTCTGGAGTGTGCCAGGCCTTGATTTCTGGAAGCTGTTGTCTTCTCTATCTGCTCTTTCTCCTAAAATGAGAAATACAATAGCTGTAGGTTGCATCCTTACAGTGGTGATTTCCAAACTTACCTTCCCAGTCTTGACTTCTCCTTGAGTTCCAGGCTCAAACATCAAACAACTTATCTGCCTGTTCCATTTAGAACAAATCTCAAACTCAACACAAATCAACCAAAATGCTGATTCTCACTTCCTCCTGTGCCAGCTTGTCTGAATCGGTGTTCTCACTTCAGAGAATGACGTCACTGTTGACCTAGTTGTTCAAGTCAGAGGCCCGGGAGGATTCTTTCACTCCATTAGTATGACTCATCAGTCCTAACTTTCTGAATCAGTATAATTCTCTTTATCTCTGAGCACATCACCTTAAGCCACATCACAGTAAGTTCTCCCCAGTAGCCTTGCTGTACTATCTAAATGCAGCATCTCTCTGCTTCTACTTTTGCTCATAACTTCCATGGTTTATTCTTCCCAAGCAACAATATGGTTTTTGAAAACAAACTAGATCATACGATTCCTATTTAAGAGTCTCTAGAAAAGTTCCATAGCTCTAGAGGTAAAGTTCCAAGTCCAAGACAAGAATGTCTTTGTCTTTTTCTGGGGACTTCTCCCCTCCTCACATTCCCCTGGGTATCGCATTGGTCCAGGCTTCTGGTGAGCTCATTCAAGCTCCATAGTCTTTGTTTGTTTGTTTGTTTGTTTGTTTGTTTTTGTGGTACTGGGGATCAAACTTACAAGCTTGCACCTGCCAAACAGGCACTTAAGCCACTGAGCTAAACTCCTGGCCCTAGTTTTTTGAGACAGAGTTACACTATGTAGTTCAGACCGGCCTTGCTCACGTTGTAGCTCAAACCAGCCTCGAACTCACAAAGCTCCTCCTACCTCAGCCTCCTGAGTGCTGGGATTAAAAGCATGCACCACCATGCCCAGTTTAAGCTCCACAGTTTTAGCATTGCTGTTCTTCCACTTGGAACACTTTACTCCTAAGTGCAGCTATTACTAAACTTCTTGTCATCTAGATTTCAGCTTAAATATCACTTCCTCAATAATGCCATTCCTGACCTCTCCTCCATTTCATTATTTTCTCCCCTGAGATCATCTTGCTTTGCACCTCATTTTCTGCAATTGACTGATTCTTTGAAGGGCTTTTCGTATTTTACATCCCTCAAGAATTGTATCTACACAGAACCATCCTTATCTATTTAGATCTCACTGTACCATCAAAGATCATATACTGTGAAATATACAGTGAATGATTAATGTTTTTATTACAGTAAAAGACCCATTATCATTAAATTACCCTGAAAATACTCCCCTTCTTGCTTTGAACTCACTTATCCCATCATTCTGGCTGCTTTCTGCAGCAGTTCCGGGAGTCCTCATCTTTATGATGGAAGAGTTCAGTGAACGCTGGCATTAATGCCATCCAACAGAAAGGCAGGTTTATGAAAACATTACCTTGTGTCCTAATCCGTCTTATCTGTGGAATCTGAAACTGTGTAACGTCTGGCTCTTTCCCAAAGTAAAAGCAACCACAAAATAAGCATTTTGAATTGAATCGGGATATCCAGGCAACCATAATAGTGGAACTAAAGACATTCACAAAAGAGAACTTCCAGGATTGCTTCAGAGAATAGCAAGAATGATGAGGCCAGTGTGTCTGAAGAAAGGGAAGTATTTTAGAGGGAATTAATGGCACGTCTTTACCATAAAATGCTAAAATAATTTAATTATTCACTACATTTTCAGTCGTATCTCATATGCACAGTAAGAGCTCGGTAAATGTATGTTACATAATTATGAGGCGCCCTCAAAAACATTTTAATGTTCAAGTGTTTCTGTTAATTTTAGAGCTCGATACACTGGTGTATAATAAGAAAAAGCATATAAAACAGCATACCAATATGTTTTTTTAAAAAATTGAAATATATTTTAAAATTTTAACAGAGGAAGAATTGCTATTAAATTATTTAACTGCCCCTTGCTTTTCCGTGTCTAAATTATGCAACTTTTTTGAAACTCAGCTTACCAATATTTAACAGCTGATAATTCTTCTGGTCTTGCCTTCCTTGATCATTCTTTACCAGGACTCAAATGAGGCATGATGTAGAAAGGGGCTTAGGAGGTTTTAAAGGCTTCAGAAATTCCTGGTGCTGTTTACTTTTATCCTTTCATTTGCTCATTTCTAGCTCCCGTGCTTTCTGTGGGTGTGTAAGCCGGACAGAGCCCTCAGCGCCCTCAGACAGAGCTGCAGCAGTGGGGACCTGGAGAGAGATTGGCTATAATTATAAAATCAAATGTTTTTCAGTTTTCAAATCTCCTTCATCCAGAAGCATCTTTCCCTTGATTTGAGTGAAAAACCATTCATGAAAAAAATGTCTGACTTGAGCTCTAGACGCATTATGTATATTACTTTCTATTCTTTATCTTTATTGCTGGATCTATTTCATTGTATATGTAATGACAAAAAAGTAGCAACTTCTGCCAGCAGCTTTTATAAGCACCCAGAGAGACATCAGTTGGTTGTGCCACCAGAGTAGATGTTTGACAGAACAATGAATCCGAATGGCAACAGGCAAGATTACCAGTGCAGTTTCCCATGGTTCCTTCAAGTTGGTCCTGGCCTGACTCAGAAAGAGAGGCTAAAGGAAACCACAGGACACTGCTTACCCAGAAAGGCAAAACGTGGAGTTTTGAGTTTGAATTTCAGTTCTGGCTCTTACCAGTAATGTAAATTTGAAAAACCAAATGGGCATAGAGTGTTTATAAGGTGCAGTTGGAGTAGTATCTGTGAAAATGCATTGTAAACAGCAACATGTGGATAGATGTAAGGTATGGTCAGAGAAGATCTAACCCGATGAACTAGTAGTATGTCAAGAGAAAAGATTCCAAGCAGCCACAAACCCCAACTCCTCCACTAACCACTGGACTGTGCATGTTGGGAAACTCACACCCCTAGGTCAAACTCAGTAACTTCATCTGTTAACTCTGAAAAGTGGAATCCATTCATCTCAGAGTTACCTTCCAATTCTTTATTGTCTTCTAAGGGTATGTGGGAGAAATGCCAGTTTTGTGGATTTTGATCCAGTAGGTGGGGCTGTTGAGAATCAGATTTTTCTCAGCATTTTTATAATTTTTTTTTAATGAAAAGAACACAGTTCTTCAAGGTAAACTTTTTATTAACTGTGAAGTGCTTCTCAGACTAGACTTAGTAGGTTTGAAATTATCATAAATATAAAAATTGGAAAATAAAATATTTAATAATAAAAAGAATACAAGTTTTTAAATCAGATTTTACTGTGTTAAATCCTTGCAAATTTGTTTGAGACACATACAGAAAATTGACTATAATCTTGTGGAGGAAAGAGATAGGAGTTTTCAACCCTCTGTTGGTGAGCTTTACATTTATTTAAAAATTGGAATTGTTCAGTCTCCACTAGGCTGTTCTAAGCTCCTGTCAGTTTATGTCGTGACTAAAAATGACAGATATTAACACTTGACGAATACCTGGTGGTGCATGCCTTTCATTCTAGCACTCTAAGAGGCTGAGGCAAAAGAATCACGTGTTTGAACCAGTTTAGACAATTTAGTGATTTATCCAGATTGTCTCAAAAAATAAATAAATAAAAGGTTTAGATGCCACTCAGTGCAAAGGCCCTGTGTTCACTCTCCAGCACTAGGAAACCAAAACAAAAACCAAGAACCTTTTTTAGCAGCTATTAATTATTCTCACATGCATTTTATTAGATGACAAACATAAGTCTGAAAAAGGTTAAACGATTTGCAACTGAGAAAAAGTCAAATACTAGAATTTGAATCCACTCTGGCTAGCTTTACAGAACATTTGCAGTCTAAAATGAGACGCTCACTGGTATCACATACCACACACTGCCCATAGGGTCCTGGACTGAAAGGGAAAAAGACAAGGTTCATACTTGGGGCAAAGTAGTGTGAGTAGAAAGTGAGTCAAAATTCACACAAGGCATCCCGGCATGGTGGCGCATGCCTTTAATCCCAGCACTCGGGAGGCTGAGGTAGGAGGAGCGTTGTGAGTTCGAGGTCACCTTGGGCTGCAGCATGAGCAAGGCTGGCCTAAACTACATAGTGAGACCCTGTCTAAAAAAAAATAGGGCCGGGAGTTTGGCTCAGTGGCTTAAGCGCCTGTCTGGTGGGTGCAAAGTTGTGAGTTTGATCCCCAGTACTGCAAACAAACAAACGAACAAAAAACAGTTGGCACAAGGCAATTTGACATGGGCAAGGCTGGAATCAGGGTCAAGGACAAGAGAGTAGGAGACTAAGCAAAACAAGTGTCTGAAAGGAAACGTTGCAGAGCCGTTTTAACCCTTCTATGCTATTGCTAGTCAGTGGGGTGGGGTTATTAATGCACATGATACGACATACTTATCAATCCTTGATACTTTAATTAGAGAACATCTCATCCTTAGCTTACAGAGAGCAGTATAGCTATGCAGAAAAAGAATGAGCTCAGGATTCAGACGCTGTATTCTAGATGGTGTTACTCCGGGCAGATGACTAACTTTTAGGACTCTGAAAAATTGTGATATGTACCTACCAGCTAGTTTTGAGGAAAAAGGCAAGTGAGGTCATCTTTTAAGTATGAATGCTCCAAGTTTTGCTGTGGACATTTGTTATTTCTAGTAATAACTCAGTCAGCCTCTTGGTCATTTGTGCATGGGATGAAAACCATAGTAACTGAATGAGCAACTTATGTTGTTGTTTGGGTTTGAGAACAGGACTGAGTGAAGAGGGAGGAAAGAGCCATGACATGGACAAAACCTTACTCCATTCTCCGCTTTGTTTCCAGTCAACCCATGTCCCAGCGGTCCCTTCTTCCCAGGTTGAGGAAGATCCAACAGATGGTGCTGTCTGCTGCCTTCAACTCAAAAGCTGGGGACACTTCACCTCTCTTCTGCAGAGCCCAATCAGGCCTCATGTAGGCAGTGCAGTTAGAAAGAAACCAGGGCAAGTGCAGTGTCTCTTCCTATTATGTTGTAAGCCTTGCACTGTGATGCAAATGGAAGTAATGGCAAAGTACAAATTATCTGCAAAACAATGTATGAATTTAAATCATTATTATTTTGGAAGGGTTTTGCTGTAGAATATGGGGCTGTCTTTCCTTTTTTAATCCTGTTTAGGCTACTCCTTCATCTAACTGGACTCCTCTGGGGTTATCAAATTCTTGCACATTGATTTCACCATTTAAATTCAATCTTGGTTTATATTTTGGAGAAAAGATACTGAAGAAATCCTGGGTGGAAGGTTGAGAAATAACACCTCAAGTTTAGAGAATGAATTATAAAATGCCTAGTCTTCAGCAAATCCACTGTGTTAGGCAAATGCCTGTCATGCTTTAAACTAATTGCCTTGAAGGCCTGAATGGGTGGTCTAATTACTGTCATGGCTGAGCTACTG
>RJWM01048313.1:0-11539 GCA_004363535.1 Dasyprocta punctata
TCAAATGCTGAGCAGAGAACTCCAGGACTCAACGTTTGCCCTACTGGATTTTGGACTTGCTTTGGTTCCAATGCTTTGTATTCCCCTGTTTGTAACTTTTGGAATGGTAATGTTTACCTTGTGCCTTTATATGTTGGAAGTGCTTAACCTGGTTTTCATTTGTACAGGGGGTTACAGTTAAGAGTTTGCCATAGATCTCCGAAGAGATTTGGGACTTGGACATTTCAGCAATGCTGAAACTGGTAGGACTTTGGAAACCTTTGGAGATGGACTACATGGTTTTTGTATTAAGAATATAAATGAGTCCTTGGGGGTCCAGGGGTGGAATGTATAGGATATGCTATGTACCCCCAAGTCCTCATACTTTTGATGGGGCTGAGTCTGACACTTGTGATCAGTTTGTTGTCTAGCGCCAGGATTAATGGCGCCAGGATTAATGACGTGACTGCTACACCTGCCCAGGGGTGGAGCTGAGATACAGTATAAGGGAAGGCGGGTCTTCCTCTTGCTTGCTTCCCGGCTTCTGCCCTCTCTCTCGCCAGCCCGGATTGCGGCTTGCAGCTTGCAGCCTCCATGAACTGTAGCCCCATCATCCCATGCTGCCTTGGAGCCCACTTTATGGACTGAAACTCCCGAGAAACTGTAAGAATAAACCTTTCCTTCCCTAACTTTGGGCCTCAGGTATTTTGTCTCGGCAACGAGCAAAAAGTAACTAAGACACCCTCATTACATGGTTGAGCTTTGGGAGAATATTTTTGGCCTAGGTCTTGCTATTTTTGAATACATATATATGTGTTGCCTCTGAGAAAAATAGAGCTTTAACACTGTGTCCCTAAAACACTCCTTTTGTGTCCCCCAATCTTCTGGTTAAGACAAGGAGCAACGTGAGTGGGCAGGTACTAGTGGAATATTCACACTGAACATTGTCTGAGAGGCACGGGAAACTGGGTAAACCAGTGGCATCTACAGCAACTGTCTTCCTGTCAATGCGCTAAGTCAGGTATGTTTTGTAGTGCCAGCCATACAGTGGAGTAAGGCAAGGTGAAGAAGTTATATGTGCAGCTGATTCTATCAAACACCCTGAGCACGGAACTGAGCACGGAGGGTACTGGCCAGCTGCCACTGGAAATTTCAGACTCCAGCAAGTCCCCTGTTCAACTTGCTGCTGCTGAACACTGAGACCCTTTCCTGCCTGGCTTCCTGCCTTGGGACTTCCCCGTGATTACCTAGTCCAGCCCATGGCCAGCGGGCATCCCAAGCGCGTTCTGACTGTTCTCCTGTCTAGCCTGCCACGACTATATTCTATCCTTTTCTGCTAGTAATAATTAACCCTGTCCTTTCCTGTTGATTCTTTAATTAAACTCATCTCTCACAAGCTGTCTCCAGGGGTTTTCTTCAATCTGGGGGCCTCCTGCCCCACCGGCCCAGCACACATCTGCTGGGGACAAAACAACCTGCGAAGCAGAGTGACCTGTTTGTCAGTTCACAGGATCGCAAAGGTCAAGAAAACCTTTAAAACTATGGGGTAGGGCATACAGAATGACTTCTTATAGTTATTTGTCATTATTAGCCACTAAAACACAAGTTTCTATAGCAAAAAGCACACATCATTTTGTTAGTTTCAGTTTGCTATGATTATGTGTAAAAAGTGACCATGACAGTGACCCTACTTATTCCAATGATGTCAAACAAATCTCTACAATATAACAGATGATATAATTGGGTAATTCTAAAAAGCAGTGAGGTATAGACCTACTCTCAGACCCTGGGTATTCTAATTGGCATCCAACTTTACAAATCTTCCAATTTTCAGACAATAAATCTTGCATTGTTCATGACTTATCATTCAACCCCCACACTTTGTGTGACTTTTCACAGTGAAGAAGACCCCTCCAGAAATTTTGTAGAAGAATTAAATCTTTCATTTTCACTTTTTGAAACACTACTATTGAATTTGCCTGATTACCATGTTCCTGGAAATTAAGTTTAAGAGCTGTCCCGACCTTTTTGTTTTCTGAAATTCTTTCATGTTGACTTTCTGAGATGGGCGGATGGTAAGGACCCCTCTTCTCTAGCTGCTGTGCTAGAACCTGCCTTGAGTCTCTCTCTGCAAGTCCTTTGTTTTACAAAACTCAGTGCTTTCTTTCTGTTCTTTGAGAATCTGAATAAAAGAGTCTTCTCAATTATCTGGTGCATTTTTCCTTTCACCGTTCAGGCAGCACGACTTGGAAAGGAATGGACTCTGTCTTTGGATCCTGCTGGCTCTGCCCGCTGCAGCCTTTGGGACCCTCATCCTCCAACCCTCTTCTCGGCCCGTGCTCTGGGTTGTTACCCACTGTTAGCTGGGAAGGATGTGATTTTGCTTCTGACCACTTGCTTGATTGTGGAAACTTTTGCTTTTCTATTCTAACTGTGTGGCCATTTTTGTAAATAGACTTGCAGTTGATGAAGGTTTTTTTTCCTCCTGAAGTAAAATATTACAATTTTTCCCCTCAGTTTGTCCATCTCCTTTGAAACTAAATCAATTAAAAATTCACTCTTACTTGGAAAATAATAACTCTTTTATATGGGCCAATTAGCTTGTTTCTGTGTTTCTGTTTATCCCTTGGCTGTAATTTCAGAATCAAAGCTGCAGCTTTGATTGTATGTGTGCTCATATTTCTGAAATTCAGATGGCTCTTTGCCTGTCATAGTTCAAGTGTAACACATTCCTAAATGGTATTGGCAAGTTAGATTTAAAGTTTCTTTCTTTCTTCTTTTTTTCTATGGCACCAGGGATTGAACTCACAACTTTGTGCCTGCCGGGCAGGTGCGTAAGCCACTGAGCCAAACTTCCAGGCCTAGTTTTCTGAGGCAGGGTCTCACTATGTAGCTCAGGCTGGTCTTGTCCTCACATTGTAGCCCAAGCCAGCCTGGAATTCATAAGGCTCCTTCTACGTCAACCTCCCCAAGTGCTGGGATTAAAGGTGTGCACCACCACGCCTGGCTGATTTAAAGTTTCTTAATGGAGTTTTGCTCTGATAAGTTTAGAGAAAAAATTTTGGCTGTCATGGTCAAACCTAGCTAAGGTTTGATGGATTCACATAGAGATTTTTAAGAAGGATTTGAATCTCAAATACTATACTCATAAAAATTTGTTTTGTCTTTATTTTAGTGGAATTTTCTCAAACTATCAGTCTTTTAGGAATGTTTCTAAATTCCCAGAAGTTAAAAAAAATTCAAATATACTCTATATGTTTTATTAAAAAAATTTATATAGAAACAATCTCATATGTCCTGACTATTCTAGTTCATGTGATTCAAAATAAAGTTTGACAAAAGACACCGGTTAAACATTGTAGGTGTAATTAAAATATAGATTCATTATCTGTATTACCAGCACTAAGTATACAAGTTTTTATTTTTATTCTGCTTGAGCCAGTTACTCCTGAATTTACATAAATTTACTAATTGAAGGAGTTATCATCACTTCTATTAAATAATAAAAAGAAATGAAAATGTAAATATGGTATCGTATAACCAGGTCATTATTCAGATAAAGTTTATTTCTATAGTAATTATGTATTGTAATTTATCAGAAAATTTCCAAGATCTTCAGATAATTTAAATCTTGGAATGATAATAAAATCAGTTAGTTAATATTTATTAGATAACCTTGGATCATTCTAAGAATGATGAAATATTAAAACATTAATTACTAAGCATAATTTTAAGTGTATACATATTTGCCTCTTATTTTTTTGTGCAACAGAGAAGCTACCATCATTTGCATCTGTCCGTGGCCCTCTTTAGATTTGTTTCTTGGAGAAGTCATCCTATCAGAAATGTTTATGGCAATAAAAATGTGTGACATATATATAAGGTCTGTCAACCTGCTGCAAAATGTCAGCATTGCAACGGCCCATCCTTACTCACCTACCACATTCCTCTGTGAGATAGAAGTTACAATGCTGAACACATATGAATGAGATGCAATTAATAGAAATAATGGCAGAAAGGTAGTATGCACAGGATAGGCTGGGTGGGTTTTGCTTAAAATTATGAAAGTGGTTTTCCCTTCAACTAGAGTGAGTCATTCAAGAATTAAAATGGGAAAATACAGGGTAAAACCTGAATGGATATAAGAAGAAAGAAAATTTGGCCATCATGATCAAATTTGGCAAAAACTTGGTAGATTTAGGTAAACATTTTCAAGAATGCTTTGAATATCAAATGCTATATTTTATTTACTAATACTTGCTTTTTACCTTCTATACAATCAGACTGGACAGCAAAGATTCTTTGTCTTATCAGAATAACTTGTATAGTTTAAAATGACTGCTTATGACATTGACTATTGATGAAAGTAAAAGTTTGTCACTCATGAGGGAGTTAAGGTTCTTTAAAATCATATTAACTTTATACTTTTAAAATTTCTTGTTTTCCTCTCTCAAGAGAAAACCAATTATTGTTTCTCAGTCAGTCATTATCCTTTCTTACTCATGTCTTCAAATCTTTTGACGAAATTTTGATATTTAGCCTTCCTCGAACTCAGTACCCTCCCAACAAAATTGTCTTTGAGATTTCCCAGATAAGCCCTAGAAAAGCATACATAATTTGGCTTTTTACCTTATGAAAAGAATGATGCTAGAAATAATTGTTTATTTAATATATTACCATGAAGAAGGGTATAAAATGTTCTGTAACACTGGAAGAGAGGCTAGGTTTTCACTAGGTTAAATTAGTGAGGCAAAATGTGATTAATAACAAATTTCAAAAGTTGCAGGCAGGCTGGGCCTGGTGGTGAACCCCGGTAATCCTAGCACACTGGAAACAGAGGCAGGAAGATTGCTGAATGCTTGAGGCCAGCCTGGGCTGTGAAATGAGTTCAAGATCAGCCTGCACTGCATTGTGAAACCCTGTCTCAAAAAGACAAAAAATAAAAAAATAATAGGAAGTTGTATGCTACATTGGATTTGTCAGATATTTGCTAATGCCCTCATGTTCCTAATATTGCACTTTCTTTCATCACAGTCCTAGTTATGCTTTGCCTGAATTAGATAACAGAATTAGGGTGTTATCAGTCATCAATCCTATTAGTTTTTAAAATGTTCATTCAATCAAAAATGTAATGCTTCGATTTATATCTAATAATTTTTAAGCTAATGGCTTTTGCTTCTGAGCAAGAGATTTTCAAATAGGGATTTACATCACTTATCTGTGGAATTTCATCAATTCTCAGGTGTTGAGGACCTACTCTAGACTCATACAATAGTTTTACTTCATATTCTTGTTATATTCTAACTCTAAGCTTAGTATGTTCATGTTATATTTTGTTTCAGGATGATTACATGCAAAATATGAAATTTTGATGCGTGAAAAGATTGCATCACCCATTTTTATAAGTTAGATGCAATATTCCCTCTTTTGGAAATAATCGTTATGTTTATAAATACCTTGTGGTTGTCAAACCTACTTTGAATTGGCTTTATTATTACGTAATACAAGCTACAAGAACAACCAAATTTCCTTGTCCACTGAAATATGCTTGTGATGAAATTTCACTGGATCTTATACTTTTGAAAATTATCATCAAGAAATTAGCCACAGGCATTTTAAATTTTTGGTTATTTATTTGTCTCCTCTGAAGTTTCCCTAAAACTTCTTGTAATCAGTTGGAGTTCAGTGTGCTTCCTCTTTTTTTTTTTTTTTTTTTTTTGTACAGGAGATCCAACTCATGACCTGATTACCAGGCAAACGCTTGAGCCACTGAGCTAAACCCCCAGCAAGAGTGTTTCATTTTTAACAACACAACAAAGGGCACACTCCAAGCCTTGTGCAGTAGCAAGTTCTGTGCCTGCTGGTATCCTTTAAGAAATTTAAGAGATTCTACCAGTAGAATCAGGCAGAATTTTCAAAAGTCTGGGAAAGCAAATGGTTCTATTAAACTGTTAACCTAAGATCATGTGAAAGAGCATTAAGATATCTAAAACTGAGGAACTGTACGAGGTTGGTTATGGGCCTAATTATAGTATTACTGATAGTTTAATTTTCTATGTTTGTGAAAATCCTTTTCTCTTTGAGCTACTTATCACTCAAAAAATTCTGTAGTCTTTACTTTTAAAAATTGAAATGAAACTTTTTTAAATGAAATTTTTCTTCCTTTTTGGTTTTTTGAGACTCTTGAAACTCTTAAATTCTTTTATTTTTGTGGAGATACAGTTACATGCACACATTCATATTATGTAATATAGTTATTTGCATGTCCTTGTTAAAAGAACATAATTAGAAACATTGGTTATGCAACCAAGGTCTTGCCTGGAATGTCAAATTTGGGAATGATGTTCTTTTAATAAGAGGCAGCCAGACACTTTTAAGGAACTCAGGTTGGCTTTCTAGAGCCAGTACTTACCCTTAGAAAACTGATCTGGTTACGAGAGTCCCAGTCTGATACACAGTCAAAGAAAGTGACTTTCTGGCAGCTCCAGAAATCTCAGGATATTTTGGGAACTCAAGAAGAGAGTAATCAGCTCAAATTTCTGGTGCTGAATTCTTGCTTTCTCATCCTAGACTTTTTACTGCAGTTTTAAACTCCAAGAGTCCTTCTAAAAAATTTCAGCAAAGCAACGTAAAAAGGGCTGGGTGGTAAACTGCCATTCTCGCTGCACCTGTGTAAATAATCAGGCCAAATGTAGTGCGCTAAGGCTTAGATTGTGGTTGAGAATGATCTTTCTTAGAGATTACTTTTGATCCAAAGACTAGAGGCAAAAAATGTCTGTAGATTTTCATTGCTGTGACTAAATATCTGAGACAAACAATTTAAAGGAAGAAAAGTTTATTGAAAATCATGCTTTCAGATCTATCAGTCTGAGCTTACCTGGGTCTATTTGTTTTTCAGGCCTGTGGTCAGGCGGAACCTTAGCAGTGCAAGGGTGTGACAGCAGAGAGTCATTTGCCCCATGGCAACCAGGAAGCAGCGAGGGAGCAAACCAGAGAGAGAGGGGCCGGGGTCCAAGTGAGTCCCTAGCGTCACACGCTGTGATCATCCGCTCCCTCTAACGAGGCCCCACCTCCTGCTTCCTTCACTTCTTAGCCAGGCCTTAAATGAAAATATTATCAGTGGGTTTATCCCCTGAAAAAGTTACAGCCCTATGATCCCAAAGTCTTTCAAAAACTCATCTCCAACGAAGCCTTCAACACAGTAAGTCTTTTGGAGGACATATATCCAAACCATAACATTTCTCTGTACAAAACGATATCATCTTGAATTGGTTTGGTTTGGCTTGGCTTGGCTTGACCTGGTTTGGTTTGGTTTAGTTTTGAGATGGGCCTCACTCTGCAGTTCAAGTTGGTGTTGAACTTGCAATGTAGCCAGCTGGGTTCAAACAGATGGCAATCCTCCCACATTGGCCTCCAAATTCTGGGATTATGGGCATGTGGCTCTATGTGCAGCTAGGTTATCAGATTCTGACCTTGTTAATTGTCTCTGACCCATTTTACACCTCTGAAAATTAAGGATAACATCAGTACACAAACTTTTGTCTTGTCTCTTAATTATGTTAGTGATGTCTACCCTTATAATGGAAAAAAAAAAGTTAGGTGCAAATAGAACAGGACCCTACTACACTGCCTGAATTTACAACTTTATCAAATTTTTTCCCATTTTCCTCATTGTCTGGCTTCAATCCTCCAATCTGCCTTTTTCAACGTGCTTTCAGACTTTGGTTGAAAGTCCCTGAGGAGTAAATCCTGACTGCCCAGATCCTTACAGAACCCCCTGCTCCCGGGAACTGAGGAAGCCCAGAAAGCAGAGCTCAGTACAGCTGCGGAGGCTGCGGCCCTGGAGGCATCCTGGACAAGTGGCTGCCTGAGCCTCAGTGCATGTGGCCCGGTGCTCAGGAGGCTCACCGAGGTGGTCAAGGCTGTGGACAACATCGCCACACGCACTGACATCCCAGCTTGTGAGCTTCAAGAAATTCAATGCCTGCTGCTGCGCAGTGATGTTTTTCTACAATGAGCTAACTCCATGGTACTAATTATTCTGAGTTCTACTCCAAAATCTTTCCTTTAATACTACATTTCCCTTAGTGTTTCTGTTTTTCTTTTTAGGAATCTGTTCTTGACACAAATACCTGACCTCCTTGAGCTTAGAACCCCTCGATCCTTCTCACCACCTCATGAGTTTTGCAAGAATATCCCAGAAAGAACCCCAGAATCTGTTAAATTCAGGGGGCCTATGGCAGGTTTGCTGTCATTCATTTATTCAAAAGAGACCCATTATGATACTGAACCTTATCTGTGCTTCCAGAAAACAGAAAGAGTTAAGAAATTACCTCTTCCTTTTTTGTTCAAGAAAGAGGCTGCATTGGCTAGCCTTTTTGCCGTACACAATTCAAAATAAGAGAGATTTAATTTGGCTCTTGGTTTCGGAGACTTCAGTTCTTAGACTGCTGGCTGCAGTTCATAAAACTCACGGCAGAGGATGTGGTAGAGCAAAGAAACAGACTTCACCAAAGAGAGCCAAGACCTATGCCCCCAGCAGAGGCACATGCCCAGTGACCCGCCTTCACCTGGGCCACGCCTTCTAACAGCACAGTCAGTTCTGAACACTTGGATTGACCCAGTGGTAAGTATACAGCTCCCATGCGCCAGTCACCTCTTTAGATGTCTCGCACTCCAGACAAGCTGACAATTAAGATTAACAGGCACAACTCGCAGGCACAGAGGAAAACCCTGGCCTGTGTATTCCGAGGCCCAGCACCGTCCTCTCTTTGGAAAGTCCTCCCTTTGCCTTTGTGAAACTCTAAGTTTCTTCCTTCTTTATTGTAACAGCTGAATTGAAACTATCACCTTAATTATTTGATGTGTCTCCATCTTACGGTGCAGTAATAGCATCATAGATGCTTAAAGATGGTGAGATACCACGGGGTTTCCTAGGTATTCATATTGGTAAATTGGTATCCATTTTCATAAATTGCTCTGACAATTAAAGCTGAAGACATCTTGTAACATCTTATAGGTATAATTTTCACATTGTGTTGCATATTACGAGGAAACATAAACTTAAAAGACCGTCAAATAACAAAACAGGGTGGTATTAAATCCTCTTAGGCTGGTATATGGGGCAAATAGCAATTGGAAGCAGCTTTTGTGAAATAAATTATAAGAAAAGTAAAGAAAGGCAAATTTTCTTCTTGCCCACGACTTATCACAGTAAAGTGACAGTATCTTGTGACTCTCACCATGAAGTCTTATGGATTACCAGTTGGGTTTCCCTAACTCTTTGGGAAGGATATGGTGATGGTTTTGAAAGCATATTTCCTAACTCATCTAAAGAGGTTGTTTCACAATCTCCTGGAAAATAACAACCAGGAGTCTGGACATCAGAGGGGATGACAAGCTGGCACGGACTCTGAGGAGAGCAGACAGCCGTGCCATAGTCACCTTGTCTATGTAGCGCTTAGCCCCATCTCTTGGTCCAGCGAACTCTGAGTAGCTTACGCTGGGAAGAGGATCAGAGCGGGTCAGAGCTGAGGGAACCTCTCTCACCCACTCCAGACTGGGACCCTCTTCTTCTCAGAGTATACTGTTTCCTTGCAGGTATCGCAAACAGCTATCTGTATCTCTAAAATGTGACACTGGGATTGTGATACAAATGCTGGATTTGTCATTTGCTACAATTTTCCTATTCTTAATTTTTAAGATCTCATGACTTCCACTTGTAGACTCCTCAAATGTCCTCCTTTCTTCAGGGAGCTATTTCAGAGTTTATCCATGATTCAAAGACAAACGTGGCTTGCTTATGTGGGTGCCATATATGTTTTCATTCAAAACAGATTAAGGTACTGATGGTAGAGACATACATTGGACTGTCCTATGCAAACCACCAGGTCTGGTCTTCTTAGTAGTAGCACACTATGTAATAGCAACAGGTATGCAGTCCTGTAGCTGATGTCTTTATTATGTCAATAAATTTAAACACAATTTTTTACAAGTCTTTTCCCAACATGAAATAAGTTTTTCATGTCTTTTTAATTATTGCCAAAATTTGTTTTCCTTGTTTGGATCCTAATTCAAATAAATCCATTCTAAAAATTCTTTTTAAAATGTGAAACTTTGTTGTGAATTTGTTGTGCAATATACTAAGAATTACTAGCTGTATTAAGTGATGTCTCTGTTGTGGTTCTGTGCATGAGGTGTATTTTTCACATTAGATGTTACAGTGGCATATTTTTAAACAAATGCAACAAAATATGTAAACGATGACAAAAAAGATTTGCCAAAGTAAATTTTAAAAATAAAGTGTAAGCAAGATTATTGTAGTACAAATACAAATAGAAATATCGCATATTGCAATCCATCCTCTTCTATCCTCTTGCATCTACTCTTGGTCAACTATAATCTGCTTCTCATCACCAGCCCAAATGTAACATTAAAGAACCTTATGTGCCCTAAAAGCGTGTCAGATGTGAACCTCAGTCTTTCTGTCCAGTCTCTATTGCACTGCTTTAGGGTAAGGTAAGACTTTCCGATGCTTAGAGGTATGAGAATTCAAACCACCACAGGGCCTTAGCACTTCCTTTCCTCTGTATTCACAATGCCACACATCAACACTGCTGTCAAGACTGACACACTGCTCATATCTCATCTGTTTATTTTTTTTTTCTTTTTAATGTTATGGGTTAGGTCAGATAGTCCCATCATATTTATCATATATTCTTTTAGTCATTGCTATTCTTGCAGAAATTTTATTTAATTTTCCAGTTTTTATTTTTTATCAGTATGTATTTACAATACATAGTGATCGCATTTCTTGTTAGGAGTTGGCATATGTGTATAACACATTTCGATTTTTTCATCCCCTTTTCTTCCTCTTCTCTCCCTGCCTCCATCTCTTGTGTCTGAAAAATCCACATTCCTCTTCTTCCCAGCACTTGCAGTCACTGTGCACAAACTTTTGCTTCTAGGAGAGCATGGAAGATGAATTCTTCCTGCACATGCTTGGAATGGCTGTGCCAGCACAGCCATTGATTGACACACTGTACCAATGGACCAATATTTTTTTTTCTTTTTGCAGGGGGACAATTTGAGTGACTCCCCTAGAATGCAGAACAATTGCTGCAACATTGATTATATTAAGGCTTATTTCCATATACTGATGTGTGCAGAGCTGACCATGATATTTCCTTCTCTCTTCACTTGGCTCTAAGCATTGCAAACCCCAAGGTACTGGTATGTAATCTCTAAAGCCATCAGACAGCTCCCATTTCCTCCCATAGTGCTCTCTTTAAAAGCTGAGCACAGTGGAATGACAGAATCCACTCAGCTCCGGGAATGTCAGCTGGGTAGGAGCCTCACAGAAAGAGGCTATGAGACCCCAGGGCAGAAAAGTTTACATATCAGAAACTGAAGCAGCAGCCTCCAAAAACAATTCAATTGCTACCTTAATTGAATTACACAGATTGATCTTCCTGCACGTCATTCTCCCTACATTTTGCAAAGATGCTTTTCCCCTTACCTGGTTAGCCAGCTCTAGTTACTCACGTAGTTCCCACCATCC